>BHFT01042117.1:0-12762 GCA_004320025.1 Laticauda laticaudata | reverse complement strand
TTGCAGGAAATACGACTTCAGCAACAGAGTGGTCAATGTCTGGAATACTCTACCTGACTCTGTGATTTTTCCTCCAAACCCCAAAAACTTAGACTGTCTACTATTGACCTCACCCCTTTCTGAAGAGGTCTGTATGGGGTGTGCATAAGCACACCAACGTACCTACTGTCCCTGTCCTATCGTTTCTTTTATATATTTTTTATTTTTCTTATATGTATCCATAACTATGTTTTTACTAATACCTATTATCTTGTAAGCAATTGACAAATAAAAATAAATAAAGAAACGACCAATCTAGATAGTGAAAACAGTTGTCCATATAAGAATTGGGTATAGCAAATTTATTGTACAGTTGAGTAGAAAAAAAAAGACATGAATGAATTGGCATTTAAGTAAGAGGTACAGATTCATGGTCAATAAAAATGACTAGGTACATGAAATTATAGGCAAGGATATTGAAAATGATAGAGCAAAAATGTTATGAAACTTATCATGCCAGATGTTGCCGCTATTGAAAAGAACCATGTTTGATGGACTGATGTAGCTTTTCCAAGAGACAATAATGTTAAAGAAAAGGAATTGGAAAATATTACAAATAATGACATTTATAAATAGGTACTGTAAAAATGGAATCACCATATATGTTCACCACCTGATGACAAGGAAACTGACCATGTAAGGAAACAATCATAGAAAGTTAGGAAACACTTCATATAATTCTGTGAAGCAAGGGAGGCAAGAAAATATTTAGAACCAAAAATGTTTAGTTTTGCCTACAGCAAAAGGAGTCCCTGAGGATTTTACTCCACTAATCGTTGCCTACTACACGGGGTGATGATCATCTCTGTTTCAAGGCCATTGAGCCAGCATTGTCTAAAGATATTTCCATGGTCATGTGGCCAGCATGATGTCATGATGCAGTTACCTTCCTACTGAAGTGGTACCTATTTATTTACTTGCATTTACATGCTAGGTTGGCAGGAATTGGGATGAGGATAGAAGTTTCCCCCCATTGCATGACACTCAGGTCTCAAACCTGGACTGCCAGCTTTCCAGCCAACAAGCCCAGTGTCTTAACCATTGAATCACCATGCCACCCTTTTTACTACAATGTATATACAGAAATAGAGCATACAATATTTTATACTATTTCCCATTCCTATAGAACTGTGGCTATATCTACTTTGCTGCTATAGATGTGAGCATCTTGTTTGTTTATGAATTTAAAGTTTGGGGAAACATTATTCCTTTGTGCAGATAATAATAATAATAATAATAATAATAATAAAATAAAAAAAATATAAATATAAATATAAATATTAGTAGTGTGGATCATCGATATTGCCATACCTGATGACAGCAGAATCGACGAGAAACAACTTGAAAAAGTCACCAGGTATCAGGACTTGAGAATCGAACTGCAGAGACTCTGGCATAAACCAGTGCAGTGGTTCCAGTGGCACTCGGCACAGTTGGGTGCTGTGCCTAAAGACCTAGGCAAGCACTTAAAACATTGGCGCTGACAAGATCACCATTGGTCAGCTGCAGAAGGCCACCTTACTGGGATCCTGCTTGCATATAATCCGCCGATACTTCATGCAGTCCTAAACATTGGGAAGTGTTCGACTAATGATTGTGATATGAAAACCAGCATGGTTATCTCGTCTGCTGTATATACTGTTATTTTTTGAGTATTATAATAATAACAACAATATTCACATATTCACAATATTAACAATAACAACAACAGAATAATAATAATAATAATAATAATAATAATAATAATAATAATAATAATAATAATAATAATAATAGAAAAATCTGAGGAAACAGTAGACCACCGAGTTATCTGCTTCAAGAAGATCCTTTAGAATGACTACAAGAAACAACATCATGACAAACTAGCAACAATGATACTTTGGAATGCCTGCAAGAAATATTAGTTGTCTGCAAGAACATCTGAGACCACAAAATAGACAAAGTAGTAGAAAATAAAGTAGCTAAAGTGCTCTAAGATTTTAGAATTCAAGTAAACACCTGCCATACTGCACCCCAAATGTAACAATGTAGATAAAAAAACATCACTGTATAGTGAAGATGGCAGTACATGTACCCTGTTTCCCCGGAAATATGACCTACCCTGAAAGTAAGGCCTAGCTTGATTCTTACATGTGCACCCAATATAAGCTCTACCTCCCCACAAATAAGCCCTAATTAAGATCCCACCTACTCCATGGGTAAAAATTAAGGTAGGGTGAGGATGGGGTGGTGGTGGAGCTGGCCTACTACTTACCTGAGGACAATTGTAGCCAGGCTTCACACACCCGACACCTGCCTTGCCAGCCCATTTTTTCTGCAGCCAGCAAGGCTTTCCTAAAGGCCTCTGTAGCTAATAACAGAGCCTTAAATCAATCTGGAGCTGTTATCAGCTGCAGAGGCCTTCAGGAAAGCCTTGCTGGCCTCAGAAGAAGTTCCTGAAAGCCTCTGACAACGAAAAGGAGGCCGGGAGTAATGCGCACAAGTGAGGTTTGTCAGTGGATGACATTCCCCCCAAAATAAGACCTGGTGCCTTTTTTGGTGGCAAAAAAATATAAGACAGGATCTTATTTTGGGGGAAACACGCTGGACAGCAGGATAAAAGAGAAAGAACTGAAGAAAAATCACAACATAGAAAGACCTGAAAATAGAAGTGGCACGACTGTGACAAAAGAAAGAAAAGGCAGTACCCACAGGAATACCCACAGGAATAGGCACCTCGGGTACAATCCCAATACAGCTGGAACATTAACACTGAAAAACTCCTCCTCCTCAGTCAACTGCAAAAGGCAGCGTTATTGGAACAACTTACATTTTGTGATAATACTTTTCACATCATCAAACAACAATATCTTCCTATCTCAGATCCTTGAGAAGGACTTGACAGGTGGATAAAAACTAGTCTAAACATCTGTCTGTCTGTGTAATGAATTACAATTAAAACTGTTTAAATATTTTTTTGTAAGTACTTACGTTTGGACCTTATTGATTCAGAAAGCAAATAGGCTTTTTCCATGAATATGAAATGGAATAAAAAAAATAACAGTGCCTGGCATGATGTTTTTGGGTTATTTTAAATTTCACAAAAATAAAAAACCCAATAAAGCAAATAAAGAACATTTAGAAAGACTCTGTATTTTTGTTTTATATAAAGCAAATATTTTGATTTTTGTGAACAGACAAGCAAATTTACATTTTTATCCTGCACAAAGAGTATATCATTTCTCGGTTCACAAGAATAGCTGCTGGTAAGATCAATTAAAAGAAAAGCCATTCTATCCCCATCGACAGCAGTTTCTAAAACTTGCTTCTACTTCCTGTAGTCTTGCAAACTTCCGAATCTATTTCCAAGATATAACTCTGTTTTTGCAATTTGCTTCAGGACTTAAGCTGACAAGTTTTGTTTGTCTTCAAGTATAAGAATATTTGTGTTTTTTTTTAATTTCATCCAATAAAACAAATTCTGATGAAACAAAAACCTTATTGAGTTCAGCAGATGACCAGGTATCTAAACAATTGTATTCCAGGATATATTTTATTTTTTCTGTAACATACGTTTAACTTTAAAAATGAATCTGCATGCAATGAACTGTATTAGTTATTAATCATCTTGGTTTTAAAGAACCCCCTTAATTTATGTTCCTCTAACATTGATACATCTAAGGTTCTCCCTCACAGCTGCTTTAACGCTCCAATCCTCCAGTCAGTACAAAACTATGTTGACATAAATTGCATTGTCCCGATGGCTGAATTGTAACCTGGTACACTAATGGGGCTGGTATTGGCTCAGGACAACCAAAGGAGGGGATCTGTGGATTCCCTGGCTGTTTATCCTCCCATCAGCAGGAAGAACAATCACCAATTGCTCTCCCTAATGTCACAGGGCAGGGTTGCTTGAATTTGTGCAGACATTTAGGATGGGGGTGGTTACTTTTCAAGTAGTCCGAATGTTTTAGGTTCTGTGCTGGAGATTTCTCCCTTGGGCTTTTTTTGAATATTAGACAGGGTAGATCAGGTAGATCAAACTGGGGGCCTGGGGGCCGATGCATCATTTGCAGGCCATGCCCATCCCGGCTCCACGAAAGGAAAAAAATCAGTGCTGGGATTCAAAAATGTTTGCTACTGGTTCTATGGGCGTGGCTTGGTGAGTGTGGGTTGGTGGGTGTGGCAGGAGAAGGATAAAAGGATAAAATCTCCATTCCCTCCCCACTCCTGGGGGAAGCTTACTGCAACATCCCATTCCCTCCCCACCCACTAACCTGCTTTCCAGCTCCATTCTCCTGTGCAGGGCAACAAAAGAAGACCCAGCTGATCAGCTGGGACTCGGGAAGGCCAGAGAGATAGATTGGAGGCAGGTTAGTCAGAGGTGGTATTTGCAGTTGTCTGGATACTACTCAAAATTTCCACAATTGATTCTCTAGAACTGGCCACGAATCTGCCTGGGATACCACCTCTGGAAAAAATTGTCATGAAACATCACATACAGCTGAAACATGAATGCTCACGAGTTTTGCGACACCTTTGGAGTAGTATGATGAAGAAGAAGTAAATTATAATGTAACCTTACAGGCCCTGTCACACACTGCCCAACGTGCAAACGTTTGTAAAAGGACACAGCGGATCGAGAAAATTGTTTTCCATCCGTTGTTATCCGCTCTCAACAAGGGGCAAAAATTTGCATAACCAGACGCGGATAACACCGAAATGAATGGACGGGGGGAGGACAGCGAGGGCGTGGATGGGAAAGTGGAATTGCAGAAGCGATGCAGAGCGGCATGGCGTAGAGGATGCGTAGAGGAATGAGAGCGGATGCGTAAGGATTCGCAGAGCAGATGCGTAGCCGGATGATGGCAGATGCGATTTGCATCCGCTTTCATCCTTTTCGTCGTGCTACTAACGCTGCGTGTCCGTTCCGCTTCTCCCTGGTCCGTTTACCACTGGAACGGATTTGAGTTGCGCGATGGTGCAGTCGGATGCCTAGCGGATATAGCAGATCGTAATGGAATTGCAGAACGGATGCTCCCCCGTACTGGCCTAGAGGATGCAGGAACGATCATTGGATACATTTTTCGCTCAAAAGTTTTGAGCACTCATTAAACTTCTGAGCGGATGAAATGTCAATAGACGTATGCTGGATCGGATAGAAGAGGAAGCAAATACGGAGGCAGTGAGTACAGAAACGGAAGCATTGCGTTAACACAGCTGGAATGCGCAAGTGTTTTTCTCCATTTTACATCCTCTTTCCATCCGTTGGTGCAGTGTGACAGGGGCTTTAAGTGTGAGTGTGTGTGTGTGAATGTGTGTGTGTGTGTGTAAATATACTTATAACTGCTGTTAAGAAGATTGGAAGCTACTTTATTACTATTTATTACTATGTATTACTTTTTTTTCTCTTCTATTTCTTTTTCACTTTTTCATTACTTTCCCCCTTTTTTTATCTTCAGTTCAAATTTTGTTTTGTATTTATTCTGTTGAAAACTTAATAAAAATTATTTAAAAATCCCCAAAAGGGTGTAGAATTAGACAAAGTACTCTCTGAGAGGTAATAAAAATTGCAAGGAGTATGGTCATGAAAAAAAATCCTTGTTGACAGAAGTAATCGAAATCTAGAATGCTGCCTAGATGGGACAGGTCACAGAAGTTGGTTCTCTTTTCCAATTTAAATCAGTTTCCTAGGCAGGACAAAACCCGCTGTCTGAAGAAAAAAGCTGCCAATTAAATTACAAGTTTAGCATGATTTCAAAAGTGTGCTAAAGCCTTTGTTTAAAAAACAGATCTAATATAAGTTGGAAGAATGATACATCCCTGCATATAAGAAGGCACATAATGCCTTGTGAGTATTTTTTGAAGTGCTGATCAGGCATTATTTGTCTGGCCTTTCCTACTGCTCAAACTGAAATGGCCATTGAAGGCAAATCCAGGAGAAGAAGAGGACATGCCCATAGACCAAAGTTCCTGATTGTATTGTCACCAACTTTACCAGTGGAAATTATGTTTATGGAGATTCTTAATTATCCAGGTCATGGTTGTCCCAAAGGTGGTTTTCCAAAAGGCAACTGGACTTTCTTGGTTTTTTTCCCAGAAAGCATTGTGCTTGTCATCTAAGTCCAGTTGCCATTTGGAAAAACACCTTTGGGCCAGTGGAAGCGATCTAAATAATTTTTGTTGTTCTAATAGTCTTGTTCGGCTCATCATATTGTATATATTTTAATGAAGTATAGTTATTTTTTTTCTGAATGCTTATTTTTGTGGTATGCTGCCAGAATCATAATTGTCCTGGGAATGAATGTCATAATTATCCTTGGAATGAATGAATGAATGAATGAGATGTCTATGGAGATACTCAGTCTTCCAGGTCATGGTTGCCCCAAAGGTGCTTTTTCAAGAGGCAACTAGACTTTCTGGTTTACCTTTGAAGATATTTCACTTCTCATCTGAGAAGCTTGTTCAGCTCAGAGCTGAAGAAGAGCCTTAATCAGACCAATGCGATCATAGCTATTATCAGGGGTGGGTTCTACCAGTTTGCACCTATTTGCTAGAACTGGTTGTTAATACTCTAAGCAGTTTGGAGAACCGGTTGTTAGAAGAAATTACTGGCCTAATCCTGTAAGGAAGGCAGGAAAGAAACATTCNCTCCTTTGCTGGTACTTTGCTTGTGTGGAGTGACCATTGAAAGTTACAATGGCACTGAAAAAAGTGACTGATGACCATTTTTCACACTTACAACTGTTGCAGCATCCCCACAGTCATGAGAGGCCAGGTGAGGAAATGTGTGCCTCGATGTGAGTGATATTGAGTTGGCCACCCAGCCAGTAACATGACCACTAAGCCATGTCCACCCAGTCACATGACCACCAAACCATGCCCACCAACTAAGCTACGCCCACAGAAGCGGTTGTTAAAAATTTGAATCCCACCCCGGCTATTATGTCAGATATCTAATGCAAGGTTTGTTTTGCTAATCGTTAAGACAGAGGTAGATTTATTTTTCTGACAAAATGTGGCTATGTGGAAAACTGTTGTCTATTTCAAAACTACACCTAGTCAGTTACTCCCTTTTTTCCAACCACTGTGTTTTCCATGGTTTTATCTTTTCCAGAACAGTCCAATATTTTGCGCTTCCTGAGCTTGCTCAGTTTTACTGAGTTTTTGGGGGTTTTAGTGTATGTAAGTTAAGTTTAAGTCAATATTATTTATGCCTAAGTCATAGTATTCTCATAAACTGGCTGATATCTTCCCTTTTTGTATGAGCACGAGAGAATATCACCTTCTAATGAGAATGTGATGGCACACAGGAGACCTGGTTGAAGTGCTGTATTGGAAGCAAACTCTGCCCATAGCCTGCAGCTCAATCCAGACAGGACTCAAAGTTAATTCATCCTTTCATCCTTCCAAGGTCTGTAAAATGAGGACCCAGACTGTTGGGGCAATATGCAAATGAAATATGCAAATTGTAAACCATCCAGAGAATGCTGTAAAGTGTTATTGGGTGGTATATAAGCCTAAATGCAAATGTTAATTTCTATTGTTTTCTTTAGAAACCTTTTCAGCTGCTCCCTTCTTCTTTAAAACTGTGAAATTTGTAGGACTCTACCTTTATAGATTTTAGAAAACTGATTAAAACCTGCCTTTTACACCAGTACCTGGTGATAGGTTTGTTATGAAATGGTCCCACTACGAATGTAGAATATAAAGGTTAGTTTAGGCCAGGGGTATCAAACTCCCATCATGACTGTTCTGTATAAAATAGTTTACTCCAAATCCTCTAATATGATTGGCTAGAAAAGCCAGCATAGGGATTGGTTCACTCAGAACCCCAATAAACAGACCACCAACAGGCGGCTAATCCAAACATACCCGTCATTGGCTGAACAAGCGCAGGCAGGCCGTATATAAAGCTGCCCGCGGCTAGAGCCAAACTGGTTCCGTTTTTACTTAACTGTTGAAATAAGACTTTTACTGTTGGACCCAGTCTACCTCGCGTTATTTCCAGACGGGAACACTGGTGACGGAGGATGGATCGCCTAAAATGGCGACTGTGCACGCGACCCGAATTGAATCTCTCAGGCTTGAACGATGGCCGGACATAATGCACCGCCGCACTTCTTCAAATCCCAACGAAGGAGGATTTGGGGAAACTCCTAAAGACATTTACCAAGATGTCACTTAGAAGTAACGTAGATGGAAGAGATACTCAGACGCAGCGCTAAGCAGGGTTGATCTTTTATAACGCATTGCGGACCAACATGCAAGATGGCCCACACAGCATTGGCGAATGCCCAGTAGACATAAAACAAATGACCTGGCCCAAACTCCAGCGACTGTTAAGGCTCACTATGCACCAGGTGGTGGTCAAACTCTCATCAAACGGCACAAATTCTACTGAAGGCGCAAAAAGAAGGCACAAGAGCACTCGCTGATTTTTGGTGGCGCCCCTCCGACAACTGGGGGGAGCTGTGCCGAATTCCTTAACTGTAGCGAAAGACATGCGAGATCGAGTTGGTATTCAGATGTTTAAAAAGTTAACTCTCTAATTTATCAAATGTAAATTGCTAACTACAACCCAACATAACCGTGGCTGAAGCAATCACAAGAAGCCACAGCCCAGATTGAGCCGCGGTAAAAGTCAGCGCGCTACACGTGCACCGAAAACAAAATTTAGAACATAATAGAACATTGAATAACGAAGACGTAAACGAGCGCTATACCAAGAAGGAAGAAGCAATTTCGCACCATACACACCCAGTGAAGATTGAATAGACATCAGGAATCCGTCGGAAAGAGATGACGATAGGTCCACTCCTGTAGCCAAGACAAAAAGGTGCGTAACATATAGAACTGCCGGATGGCAGGATGTACGCCGAGTGCAGGGTAAATCACCGACATCGATGGCCAATTTGCAGATTGCTGAAGCTTCATCTGCTGAGGACCTTAGTAAATATAAAGGAGCACACACGAGAAAGTCAGTAGGAAAAGCGACAAAATAACAGGCCCTCAAAGCAGCCATAACTACGCACACAATCGAGAATCGAAACCAACCGCAGAGAATCTGGTACGGTCGATTAATCCGCGCAGAGCAACAAACAGGCCATGTCAACTCGGAGAAACAACCCATTCAACATCGCTCACTACCGGAGCGCGTCAGCGGAGAAAGCAGGAAAAAGAAGATGCTCATAAAACGAAAGCAAGCCCCTGGTGAGATGGAAGTCCAGATTCATGGTTCTTTCCTGTCATAATGGTGTGTGACAAAATCAGACACTCAGGTCCCCAAATGACTAACTGGTGTCTCAAAAGAGCTCCAAGAAACAAAAATTAACTATGAAGCCTACTCAGGGGGCGGAATCGAATCCCTGGTGGTAGTCTAGGACCATTTCCTGAGTTGCTTACAAGCAGCATGTCGAAGTCCTGCTCTGACATATAGTCTGACCGAGACGCGACCCATGCCTCCTGCATCGAATGGTTCGCACCCTTGGGCATTGGAAACTGACCGTGATGGCCGAGTAGCCGCAACCCGACTGGAATGAAAACCTGATCACGAGTTCCAGGAATTTTCAATGCACCCTAGGCAGGTTTATCGGGGGACCCAATTCCTTTAGACCTTAGAAACCCCAGGTGGCCCTAGAAGAATTTAAGCCAGACGAGCCCCTTTTCATTAAAAGCAAAAATAGAGAACAATTGAATAATTAATTGACCAAGGGGTTTGAACTGTTGAGCACTACTAAATGGAGACGCATCAGAACACCGTCTAAACCTGACGGTCGGTACGCATCGCGGAGACACAAAGCATCGCCTGAACCATGCTACCAACAAAGGCATACCCGTTCCAGTGTACAACATTTGCTGAGACTCACTTGGGGAGAAATATGGTTCTGCTCCACACACACACACACAATCCCAGTCGTCGCCAGAGAGCCTAACTGAGACGCACAAGACAATAGGCGACTCCACAAAGGCATTCAGTGTAACAGACTCAAATTTGTAGTGAGCGTTGCCAACCAGGCGTTTTCCAAAATGCCTATTACAAGGATATGAAAGGGTCATACCAGTATTTTATGACGATGTCCACGATTCGGCAAAGATACGAACCCACTAGAAAAAAAGACTAAGAGATGTACACAAAATTCTAGAGAATCCGGTCGAAATTAAACAAGAAAAATGCTCTTAACTGACGATCGGTCGAGAGCGCTACTTAATTGGATGGAAGTGAGGTATACACCCACTGAAAAAAAAAGTCCAAAGCCAATAACAACGCACACAGCCAAAAAACAAAAACACGGAATTGCAGGCATTTTGGTCAATAACTTCCTATAACGTATTCTCCCCAAAAAACAACAATACAGAACCATCACCATTTGCTGGATAAGATACTAAGTTGGACTGGGTCAATCAGAACAAAGCATTCCAGAAAATAAAATTTATTACCTTAGACACCCGATCGTCAGTTTAGTAACATACCACCTTGAACGGTAACCTGCGACTGCTCACCGTTTGAGTTAGTGCCATCCTAGCCACAATTACAAGATGGAGACGAGGCACCCACTCGCTATTACTCAAAGAATTCGTCGAGAAACAGAATGTAGATTATGGTTAACTAGACAGGAAAGGAGCCTGGCAATCGTCGCCGAGTGAAACATTTTCAGCGGAATACCGTTTAACTGGAAGAAACATTTTTATGATAACGGACCCATAAAACGATTACTAAGGAATCTGGCGGAAACAAGCCCACCCGAACGTTTTCAATCCCCGCGGAGACGAATGGTCAGGTAATCCTAGCAAGCATACTGCTTACACATTGAACACATCGACCGAAGCAAATCCCCAATGCCCCCCCAGACGCATGAAAGCAGAGCACGCGTGCCACGACAGAGGAAGACCCGGCGCCAACAACTATGACACCTCAAAGAGGAAAACTGCCCCGAACTACCATATCCTGCAAACGAGTGTCACCAAAGAGCCACCCAAAGGACCCATGACTGCCCGCACATTTATACTGGAGGTAGGAAAGGCTGCCGGAAAACAAAAAACTGAAAACGACTAAAGCCTTTCCGTATACGAAACCGAACTCTTCAATTCAAAAAGTTGTTATTGTGGGTGACGTAGTAACCTCCTAAATTTCAGACTGAGAGTGTGGGTATGCTTCACGAAGGCCACCCTGGTATTGTAAAAATGAAAGCCCTAGCTAGAACAGTCCTAGTGGCCTGGTAAAGACATCGAGTGTGTTGCCTACCTGTACTAAATGTCAGAAAACCCAGGCCTCCCCACCACAGCACCCATAGGGACGGAGACCCATGAGGCCCTGGTCCGATCCACATTGAGTTTCGCCGGGATCCACTATGGGCATACCTTCATAAATTTCAAATAGATGCATACTCAAAAATTGGCGAAATTGTAATAAATGTTTATCTAACGACACCGAGGCGGTCATTAAACAACTTAAGCAAACCTTCGCGAGGCCATAGGATTGCGGAGTGTCCTAGTTCTGACGAACGGCCACAATTAGAAAGCCATCCAATTGAACAATACCTAGCCCCCAGGTAATAACGCCATGACACTAGACCGCGCGCGGCCCACCCGGCTGCAAATGGTGGGCGAAGAAATGTCAGGTTTCTAAAGATGGTTTAAGGAAAATGGACCTTTGATGTTCCAAGATAGAAATTAACTGGCCTACTCGACTCCCCAAACATATCAACATCGCCAGCTACTGATAAACCATAAAGCGGCACTGAGCAGAGTTAGATTACAGTGAGAGCAAAAGGACTTAGGTCACAATAGATAGGTTACATCGAAAACTACGCTTTCGGGAAAACCCGATAGGTCTACCACGTCCGCACGTTTCGAAATGGAGCGACACCAGTCTATTGCAAAAAAAGTTCACTGGGAACCTCTATGGCTTCCAGCCACAATCACACAAACTAACAGCCCCGTACCACTGCCTAACCGATCTGATGCGAGGGACTGGAAGCGGCACATAGACAAGCTCGTGTCCCAAAACACTGAAAAATACAAAACCACAACCCAAATTTAAAAATGACAAAACAAAACCAAAGGGGGAATACAAGAAAATAATAAAGAATTCTTTAAAATAAACCGAGAACTTTCTAAAACAATCAAAAAGAGCAAAAAGGAAATACGGCTAGAGAGTACTTGCGCAAAAAAGGTCAGACGTGATAGGAACCAGCGCTCGAAAGTCGCCCAGCCTCGGACCTGCCGGAGAAGCCAGGAGGGAGCCGGCAAAGACCACGGCCTGAAATCAAGCGCTAGCAAAATGGCCGACTCACCCTTCCAGGTGGTCCATGGAAGCGGAGAGACAGCCAACCCATCCGACAGGTGAAGTCTCCAGGAAAATGACCGTGCAAGTCCAGTAGAATCAGAAGAAGCCCCACCTACCTGGTGACTACCTCACCACGTAGACTAAATCCAGGGGGGGAGGGAGTATTCTGATGCAAGTGGGAAAATAGGTTACTCCAGACATCCTCTAAGTATAGATTGCTAGAAAAGCCGGCATAGGGATGGTGCACTAGAACCAATCCAAATGACTCCAATAGTGCAAAACCAAATAACCGTCAATGGCTACAAGCGGCAGGCAAGCCGTATCATAAGAGGCTGCCGCGGCTAGAGCCGAGAGAGCGCCGCTTAACTTAAACTGTGCAAAAATAGCTTATTAACTGTTGGAACCGGTCTACCGTCGTGTTTTTTCCCGGAGCGGAACAAATGACGGTATTAGCT
>BHFT01042114.1:0-11233 GCA_004320025.1 Laticauda laticaudata | reverse complement strand
GATGCTGGATGGATAGAGAGGAAGAAAAACGGATGCAGTGAGTACAGAAAGGATGCATCGTGTTAACCAACGGATGGCAAGTGTTTCTCTCCGTTTGACATCCTCTTTCCATCCATTGGTGCAGTGTGACATGGGCTTAAGGTTCTGAGCTAGGAAGGGGGAAACCCATGCCTAATCCTCTCTTTGATTTGGACATTGTCTAGTTGACCTTGGACAAGTCACTTTCTCTCCTACTCAGCATCAAAGTTTGTGACTAGCTGGTTGAAAAACAACAAAAAATTCCTTGTTCCATTGTGCATTGATAGCTTTTTTGTGAGAAGTAGATAAACACAGCTTGAAACTAAACAGAATATGCAACTGAAACAGGCAAATGCTAAGAATAAGAAACACTATTTCTAAACTACCCCAGACAATTAAATGAAGAAATGGCAATTCCTTGGGCTAATCACTTTCCCTTAGTCCTAGGAAGAACGAAATGGCAAAATATTTGGCAAATGGCAAAATCTGCAGGGACTTGCCAAGAAATCTGCAGGCATTGTCCAATAATCACGCATTATTGAATGGAAATAAAAAATAACCAATTACTTGGTGGTGGAGAGGCCATAGGAACCCCTGGGCTCATCAGTAGCACAAGCCAATAATACAGTTTTGTTGCTTGAAAGAACAACACTTTCCTTTTCCCCTTTTTTGTTGAAAATATAAATTAAATAGTTTCACTGGCTGGGCTTTTCTCTATCTTTTCTCTACCTTTGACCTGTACCATGACTTGCTTCCTTTGTTCGACTGCTACCTGCAATTTAATCAACATGTAGCCCATTAACTCTCTTCCTTGTCATCCTCCAATCTGAGTTTCAGCCAGATCAAGAGCTTGGCTGGAGGGCAGGATGATGAAATCATCACTTTGGCCAAATAGCAGCAAGCAATATTTACTGGCTCAGTTTGAATTTCCGGTAAGCACTGTTGACAACGTTGTTTCCAGAATCTCATTAAACTGAAGCCCCCAAAGAGCCGAACAATGAAGAAAACCCCCAGAGTCCATTACGGGCCAGTAATGTCATTTTGTCATGAATTTACTGGACTGTACACACCTTAGAAACATATGTTAGAGTTGGTGTCTGGTGCTCAATCAATTAGGCTTCATGTTTTGAAAGCAATCAGCTATTCCCACATCTCTCTTTCTTGTTCCTAGTGTTTCAGGGAGAAGTTGTGTCAAGGCCAAAGGGTTTGAAAGACATATTTCAAAATTAGCCCTGGCATCAATTGTTTTTGATTAACTCAAATCTGCCTGGGGTTCTTATTGACCACTTGCACTTTCTGCTTGTAGGTTTAGTCTCTGAAAAGGAGTATTTGTCCAGATTACAAATTAATTCAGAAATCCAGCTAAACACAAGTATAAGCACTGACCTAGCTACTTCTCTGGACTCCTGGGTGGGTGTTTTAAATATTTAAGTAATTATTGCTGTTTAATAGGAACAATAATTCAGGGTCATAGCCCAAAGGGAAGGGACTGTGATAATGCTGGAGCATGTTTTTTTTAAAATATAGATATTATCCCATGCCTTGCTTACTGTTTAGTACAGATAGAGAATCTCTGGTCTTCCAAATGTGATGGACCAACTCTGATGGAAAATGTACTGAGAATTATCGAAAGGGTTTCAAGTTTCTATTACACTTTATAGTTTACCAAAAGAATCTTTTGGAAAAGATCAGGGATATAATTTTTGGTCTTTTTGTTCCTGATATTTTAAACTACTAGTAATGCTTTTGGAATATAAATCTCATGACATTATGTGGACCATCACACCTAAAAATATTGCACCGAAAGAGTTAACACAAGTATAGAAATGAACAAAGTACAAAGGGAATTGAAGCAATTACATTTTGTGCAGTATTAACTCACCTCTCTTTGTTTTCAAATGTCTTACAACTCCAGGTCTTACAACTTATCCTTGATTTATTTTTGTGCTGCCTCACAAGAGCTTTTATGTCCTTGCTTATTTTTTGGGTGGGTTTCTGGCCATCCTTTGTCCATTATTAGCTGCTAGAGAAAGCACCTATTTTCTACATGGTCTATCATTATTTCTTCCTCAGTTCATATGGGAACCTCACATCCCCAACAAGGTTGCCATCTGAAGAACATAAGTTTCATCTGAGTCCAGCAGTTTTGTTCTCACAGTGGCCAACTAGATATCTTTGGGGGGTTTGATTGTATTGATTTTTTTCTAATTGGTGTTTGGAGGGCTGTTGTGCCCATCCCAAATAAAACATTACATCTTGAGAACTAATAGCCATTGATAGATCTTTCTTCCATGAATTTCTCTAGTCTTCTTTTAACACCAAGTTAATGGATGTTGCTATGTCTTGTAGTAATGAATTCCATAGGTTTTTTAATGTACTGAAGAAGCTTTTTTTTACTGTTCTAAATAACTCTTCAGTGAGTTTCATTGAACAAGCCCTGTTCCTAGAGGTTGGAGGGAGAAAACCATATCTGCTTTTCCCATACCATGTATTATTTCCTACACCTTGGTTAGGTCTCCTTCAGCAACTTTTCTTCTAAAGCCCCTGTCATGCAGCACCAACGGATGGAAAGAGGATTTAAAATGGAGAGAAACACTTGCCATCCATTGGTTAATGCGATGCATCCATTCTGTACTCACTGCATCCATTTTTTATACTCTCTATCTGTCCAGCATCCGTCTACCGACATTTCATCCGCTCAAAAAGTTTTGAGCTACACAAAACTTTTTGAGTGGAAAAAGTATCCAATGCATCCGTTCTACATCTGCTACGCATACGGGGAACATCCATTGTACGTCCGTTGTCATCAGTTACACATCCGCTATATCCGCGAGGCATCCGCTGTGCATCCACGCAACTCGCATCTGCTCCAGCAGAAAACGGACACAGGGAGGAAGTGAAACGGATGTGGAACAGACACACAGCGTTAGTAGCATGGACATAGAAAGGATGAAAGTGGATGCAGCTCGAATACAAAGCATTAAAACAGAAAAAAACGTACGTATAGGGGACGTATCTTGGATATTTAGGATGTCTGCAGGATGTCTAAAGGATGCAAAAGGACACCAAGCGGAAAACCTATATTTCCGATAAAAAGGGGGAGAAATCACCTGGATCTAACTTTCAGTCCAGCAGCCCTGTGGTGCAGACCTCTTCAGCCTGGCTCTTGCTCTTGCTCTTCCACAGCATCCAGTCATCTCCACCATGGATCATCACACACTCCTTTTGGTAGCCGCTAGCGACCATCATTCTACAATCAGTGTGAAAGACCTCTATAGGAACTCTTTCACCTTTTCTACACAAAGAAAAGAGGCATGTCCAAGAAGTGTCATGGTCCAAAGATGGATCGCGCAGAAGAGCGAGTACGGACTTATAACAAGCTGACGGTGGAGCTGAGGAATGAAGACTTCATTGTTGCATTCCAGGAATTCCCTGAGGAGGCGACCAGGTCATGTTTGATGAAGTTGTGGAAACAGCTGAGCCAGGTTGACAAGGCTCAAAACAACCAACTTCCGGCCCAGCCTGGACCCTGGGCTGAATGGCACTGACTCTGTGCCACCGGGCCTCAGGGACCACATACAGGAGCAGGCAGGTACACACTGCGAGGGCTGTCACACAACACCATCAGCATTGTGGTCAGAGAAGTGGTGCAGGCCATCAATCGAAGAATACCTGGCAGGAGCGTCTCCAGATGCCCCTCCCACTGAACAAGGCTGGAAAAATTGCGAGCAGTGGTATCAGGAGGTGGAACTTCCCCCAACACCATGGGCCATAGATGGCAAGCACGTGGCCTTCAAAGCTCCAGCCAACTCAGGGTCCACTTATAACAACTACAAGGCGTTCTTCAGCATCATCCTCTCACCCATGTTTCAATTGCTCATGACAAGTTCATGTACATCGAATTCAGGCAATGGGTCAGCCTTCAGTGCCCAGGTATACAACGCCAGATGACCTCACGGAGGGGCTGGAATGCAAACGCATTCATGGGCCTTCCCAGATCCATTACCCCTCCCAAAAACACACAAGATGTGCCCTACTTCATCCTGGGGGATGACGCCTTCTCCCTCAGAACCTGCCTAATGACCCTACACCTACCAGATGCCTCACCCGTGAAGAGAGGATCTTCAACTACAGGATGTTCAGGGCAAGGCGGGTGGTGGAGAACGCCTTGGCATCCTGGCAACAGGGTCAGTACTTCTCACCACCATGCAGCATCGCCCAGAGCACCGTGAGGAACATCGTGGAAGCTTTCTGCATCCTGCCACAATCTCATGCGCAACCGCTACCAGTGTGCAGAAACAGGGTGTGGGACCACCAACAAGCAAAGGGCACATGTGAGCCTGGTGAATGGAGGCAAGCCGAAACCTGATAGATACTGTGGAATCTTGCAAGTCCCAAAACAGAGGCCCACATGAAGGAAGAGAACAGCGTAAACCTACTGAAACAACTGGTTGCAACTCCCCAGCTGGGAGGCAGTGGCAGTGCAAGACAGGGATGGTAGATGCTGATGGATGCTTCCTTAAGCTTCTCATCACAACTGATGAGATTTGCCAGGTATGTTGAGTTGGCCCTACAATGAATTAGGGCATTTAATAAAGAGTTTGTCTTTATGTTGAAATGTGGGATACAATGTATTAAATTGTTTTGTTTGATAAATAAAGGGCCATAGGTGTGGGCACCTGGGAGGCTGGACCATTACAGTCCCACGATGGCTTGCACTGGAGGCTTATGTATCCCGCTTCTATCCTAACCCATCCACTAAGCTATATACCCATCCACAGGTATCACCTGCCCATCCTGTGCTATCCTGTACCCATCCACAAGCCATGCAAAGCTAAACCATTTCTAAAAAGTTTCCACCAGACTTTATTGACTTAAAAAGAACTGCAAACCAAGTGTGCGAAGCAAAGATTAACCTTTATTAATAAAACAAACTCTAAAGCAAAATGACCAAGTAAAGAATGTCCCAAGCAAAGATAAATTCAACAGGTAGCAACCCAGTCTCTGGCCACTCTTCTCAGTCACTCTGAGCATGCCCATAGTCTCAGGAGTGAAGGGTCCAGTACATGTGGAGGATGGCTGCTACGGGAGTGTGGTCTGAGGCTCCATTGGGGTGCCTGGCCCCGAGAGGACAAACAGGGGAGTCTGTGTGGAGGAAGCTCTCAGAGAACTGGCTCATCTGTATGTGAGAGCCCCTTACCTCCATAACATGGGGTTGTCAGTCCCGAAGACTGATGACAGATTTGTTCTGAGCGCCGGCTTGGCCTGTGGAGTGGAGGAAGGAGGAGTGTAGTGAGGCTATCTGCGTCTGCAGTTGAGCCGAGGTGAGGTGTGAGGTGCATCTGTGGCGTGGGGCATTCTGTGGCATGGGTGGCATCTGTAGCATGGTGGCATCTGTGGTATCGGGTGGCATCGGTGGCATGGTGGTGTCGATGAACCTGTGCCTGGACTGGGGAAGGGCTGCCTTGTGCTGCTGCGAACTTCTGGTACAGCCATAGCCTGTGGTAGGTGAGGCCTGTGGAAAGCCTTGAGGACTGTATATCACCTGGGGTGGAGGAGCAGACCTGGACTGGGGTTGGAGCAGGTCAGCTGGCCTTGGAGGGGTGCTGCAGAAGGACCGGTGAATCCTCTCCTGGTTATCACCTGTTACCTGTGCATTCGGACATGTTCCATGAGTTGGTCTGGTGATGTAGGTGAGGAAGGCTTGCGCGTTGAGGATGGTATGTCGGTGGATTGTACCAGCTGAGATAGGAGGATTACGCTGCTTTTGATGTTGTCCCCTGATCTCCAGCAGGCAGTGTGGCTCGTGCCCCTCCAGTCTGGCTCTCTGCCTGCCTTTCTGTGAGCTGGAGCTGGGTGTGGTGTGGGGTGTTGCGTCTCTGGTGCGAAGTGCCCTCTCTATTGCATCCCACTGCCGTCAGGGGGTCCTCCACCGCGCTCTTGCCACGGGGAGTGCAGCTGTTGGGGGGTTCTCACTGTCGGGACGACGACGCCCACAAGATACCGTAGCCTGGACACAGGAGCTGAACTCTTGGACAAAGAGGACTGGCTCTCTTGGTGGGCTGCCTGAGAGAGAGGAAGACAGAGGGGCCTGCTCCTCAGTCGGATCTCACCTCCAAAGTGGGAGTGCACTTGGCCATGACGTAGGTCTTCTCTGTCCGTCAGGCTTGACTCGGCCGGCCAGATTTCTTGAGGTGCAGGGCCTTCCCGTACCATTTGGTGCATGTGCCACCACCCAAGGAGGACCTGCGAAAAGTGTTTAGCCCAGGCTCTCCGGCCTCGGCTCTTCCAAAGCCGCCTGCTTCCTCTTGGTGTCTCGATAAGCCTGTGTGCCTTCCGCCGCTAGGATACGTCGTTCTCCGCAGCCATTCGAGCACCCTCATCCTCATGTTCCTCTTCAATGAGTTATTGCCTGTGTCCTATTCTCGCATATGCTCTTGCTTCCCTCTGCGAGGGCCTTCTGGGCCCTCATCAGAGGGGCTTGACAGTTACTAGTGGCTGCCATCCACAACACACACCACCAGCAGCACGCAAACAACAACAGCAGCAGCAAAAGCAGGACTAGCAGCACCAGCAGGACCCAGCAACCACCAGCAGCACCCAGGAGCACCAGCAGCAAAAGCAGACAGAGGCACCAGCAGGACCAGCAGCACCAGCAAGCACCAGCAGCACCAGCAGCATGAGCAAGGACCAGGCAGCAGCACAGCGAGTAAGCACCAGCAGACAGCACCAGCACCAGGAAGCAGCCACCAGCAGGTAAGCACCAGCAGAAAGCACCAAACACCAGAGCAGCACCAGGCCAGGAGCTAAGCACCAGCAGAAGCACCAGCACCAGCCAGAGTCAGCCCGAGCAGCCAGAAGCCCCAGGCAGAAGCAGAGTCAGGGCCAGGGGGTGGAATGGTGGCCCTGTCCTTCTTGCAGGGCTGGCAGCAGATACACAGGCTTTCCTCTTCTTCCCCATGGTTCGTTGGCTGAGCTGTGTCTGGCAGCAGGTCTTTCCTGCTGAATGGTTGATCTGCTTGTGATCTGCATTCCTTTTATAATCCATGGGGCTGACGCAATGCATCCTCCCCGCAATGCGCAGTGAACGTTTTGCATCTTGTAGGGCATCTGCTAGGCATCCGCTAGGTCGTCCGTTATGCATCCGCGGCATCCCCTCTCATCCGTTCTGCTATACTGCTTCTTCCGCTTTGCGCGTCCGCTTTGCTTGTGCTCCCCCGGAAGCCTTGCAGATGTGCCATCTGCTCATCTGCTTCATCCGCAGCTTTCCGTGGAGCATCGCTTTAACAGGCCTTGCTACGTCCTCTTCCCCGTCCATTCCTTTCTGGTTCTCCGCTCTGTTTATTGCCAAATTTGGGGCCACTTTTGGAGCAGATAACAACGGATGGAAAAATTTTCTCGTCCCGCTGTGTCCTTTTTACATACTTTTTGCATCCGTCGGCCTATGCTGCAGGCCTAGCTAGAGTTCAAAATGTATACCCTTTCTTGTAAATTATATATCTGAGCTTCTGATCACTTTTTTCCAACTTTATATAGTCCTTTCAACTATTTTGAGCAGGAAATGTACATGACTTTTCCAGATGGGTTAGAACTCTAGATTTCTATATGGGCATCAGACAAACATTTTAAAGCTATTCCTAATGTTCTCTAAAAAACATAGATCTTCCTTTTTTCATAATTTGCCCCACTCTGAATCAAACATATTCATATTGAATTCCTTCTCCATGCCTAATCAAGCACCAGACTCCAACACGTACATATATTTTATGGATTTTTTGCCCCAATGTGCATTTGTTTATTTCACCTGATATTCGGAAAAGTTGGTGACCATTCACCCAGCCTGAGGAGCTTCCTTTTGCAGCTCTTCAGAATCACTTTATTTTTTTTTATTTTTTTTTGTATTTGATCGAAGTATTACCTATTACTTTACAAATTCAAGTAACTCACTGCTTCTCCCCTATCCTATTAACTCTTCAAAAAAACCATGATACTTATAAAGGAGAATATTTGTAGGTCAAGTTTTTACATGAGGGGGTTCTTGTGCTCTCAGAGCTTGCTGTTTTCTTGCAGACATTTCATTACTTTAACCATGTAAATCTTCAGTGCAACAAAATAAGCAAGCCTTAGAGGCCAACCAAGGACCTCAACACTTGGATATCTGGTTCTTATCTTCAGTCATCTTCAGAGCAACTTTCAATGGTGGCTATTTCATTTAACAACTATTGCCAAGAAAGGTCATAAAATGGGGCCAAAACCACTTGACAAATATTCACTTAACAAACAAAATTTGGGTTCAATTGGTAGGCTTGTAAATCAAGGATTAAGCTATAGAATTTTTCGTACATTCCGTATGAGTTTTCTTCAAGTGACAGGACTGGAAAAAACCTTGTCCTGCAAGCTTTCGATCCGTGCTGCACCACTGGAGTGCCCTGAAGCGGCTGGTTTGGGGCTAAGCCAGCCCCGTAGAGCGTGGTGAAGAGGGTGGAGACTGCCAGCAGCCTTGAGGAAGAGCCGCATCTCTCCTCCCAAGCTGCCAAACTTTCCCTTTTCCAGAAGGCGGTTTGCAGCAGTGGTCAGAAATGGGCCCACCCACAAAGAAAAAACTGACTGGAAAAGAATGCTGCAGGAGGAGATAAGAAGAGAAAGTTTGGTTGACCAGCCGTCAAACCGCAAAAGCCAACAAAATAAGGTGACCCTTACCCCCATGGAATTGAACTGTTAAAAAAACAAATAACATTCTCCACCGAAAGAAGATTTTTAAGCTTGCAAAGGAGGAGAAAAAGGGACAAGATTTGGTTTCTCCTTTTCCTATACTAACAGCTAAGAGACTTAAGCAAGAAATTTGGAAAAAAAAAGCCACTTTTGACATCAATAGGCATTTAATGCTTGAAAATAAAAAGTTCAAAGCGGATTAATAAAGGATTTCTGGATAATTAAAAGCTTTTGAAAACAGGAAAGGAATAAAAAGAATAAAAAGGGTGGGATCTGGAAGGGGGCAGAGACTGCCTGAATTAAAAAAGGAACTTTAAAACAGCAAATCTCAACAGATTCAAAAGATGCAATTCTAACTGAAATGTTGCAAATAAAAAACCCCAGGAAAGAGAAAGTCAAAAGAAATAAGAAGCATATAACTCGGACTAGCTGGATTCTTGAAATGATTTTCTGGATCTGGTTATTGTTTTGAATGAACTAAAATCAAATCAGGTGGGTTCGTCTTGAAACTGTTAAAATGGCTATCACTTTTGGAAAAGAACTGAAAAAATGGAACTTAAAAAGTACAAAGAGATTAAAATGTCTGATACAAATAGCTATTTAATTCAGTGCGAATGCCTTGTCAAGAAATAAATGTACAAAAGGTATTAATTTAATGATGTAATAAACAATTGTGAAGAAGGAATAAGGGAAATAATTATGGAGATTATATGTGTGTTTAAAGGAAGTAATAATTTAATTGAAAAAGATGTGTTAAATTATGTTAACGATTTTAATGATTATTAATGATAGAACTTGAACTGGAATGGAATGAGGGCTTATATAATTACAATATCATTTACAATCTTTTTTAAAAAGATATAGGCTGTGTATTATAAGAATGGACAAGCAGTTCGATTGGAAGTATGTACTATTGTATTATATTGTAAGGTCAATAAACTGAATGGTATATATGTGAAGCTGTTAAATAAGAGCTGAATGGATGTAATAAAAGATATAAAAGGTGTCATACTCCAATTAGTAACTACAGCAGAGAAAATTGTTTAATGGAGAAAAGATAATATTGAAATTGAAACAGAAACAGACAAAAGTATAAATATAATGATTTGAATTGAGATGAGATAATCAAAATAAAATTGATAAAATTAAAAGAGGCGTGAAACTATATAGAAAAATATAAATAGGAATAAGATATGGAAATAGAATACAAAAGGAGCATAAAAATGAGTTGGCTCTGTCTGTATAAAAGAAATTCAACCCGGGACCCATGCTATTTTCAAAAAAGATGTTTTACTTGTATTTTGTGTATGAAAACCCAAATAAAACTTTATTTTTTTAAAAAAAGGATTACCTGTAAAGTTTTTCATTTGGAAATGACTATGTTGCAGCTAAGCACTCTAAACACATCTACCTTGGCTCTATGACTTACCATATTGGCATAGAAAAAATATATTCACTGTGTACTTTTACAAATATTCCTATTGTGTGTTCCCTTTTCCTTGACTTTTTGCCTTCTGTCCATTTATCTTGGTCATGCCCACCCATTAACTTGTTTCAATATTGGCTGTATCCTGTATATTATTTTCTGAGCCACCCACTTTCTTCTTTACTGAATGTGTCAACTTTCCGCTAGACATCATTTTAAAAGTTATTAGGCCTCCTTTTTGATGTTTTTTTGTCAGTAACCTGGATCCATTTCTAATATACAAATTTGGCTGGTCCCACAAATATTCCCCAGCACTTAACAAATGTAGCTCTTATGCCTGGCTTAACCATCTCATCATACAATGAGATGGTGATTTTGGCTTCACGAACTGGCCAATTATATTTTCCAATGTATTTTTATATGTCTTTTAAAGGCATATTTATTTTATTACTTTAATATACTAAGAAATATTAAAGAATAGTTAAAAATTACAAAGGAAATGGAAACTTTAAAAAGCATAAGGGATACCAAAAGAAGCAGAAATAAGGAAAAATAAAAACATGTTATACATACATGCAAACATATTTATTCCTCTCCTCTGCAAAACTATATTTTTAAAAAGAGTTCAGTTTTTAAACACATCTTTAAATTTGCTCATTCTATTGCATGGATATATAGCTATATGCATGGACAAATCAGTGATCCAAGATTATAAATCAGGAATCACAGTCTTTCCAGTGTTGAAGAATAATAATATTTTTTGCTGAGACCCATGTATAGAAGTTCTACATAAAGAAATAAATTCCAATTTTTAATATAAAACCCCAAAGCATATTCATATTGCAAAGAGGAAGATGGCCTTGATGGAAATGTGTAAGAATTGTCTCTTAGGCAAAAGATGCAAAAAACTTTTTTTTTAAAAAAATACAATGATAAAATACCATTTGAAAGTAGTGGTGGTAGTTCAGGGAGATGTCCCCAGATTCACTGGAGTAGGAGAAGAGGGGTTCAGGCCCGGTCCCACTGCACTTACGGATGCAAAGAGGATGTAAAATGTTAAAAAAAGCTTGCCATCCA
>BHFT01042113.1:0-11411 GCA_004320025.1 Laticauda laticaudata | reverse complement strand
TTCTGAATAGTTTGTATCCTTCTACCAGTATGTTCCAGTCATGGGTTTCATCCCATCAAGTTTCTGTTATTCCAACTATATCATATTTACCTTCATGTATTCATAGTTTGAGTTCACCCCGTTTGTTCCCCAGACTTCATGCATTTGTATATAGGCACTTGAGATCTTTATGTCTGACACTGTGTTTACTGTCTACATAACCTCATATCATAGGCTTATATCATTCTTTTCTCTTTATCGGGATAAAATAAATTGGATTATTGTTAATTAATTTCAACAATTTATTTCAAAGTGCAGAAATTTTAACTAGTGCAAAGATATAATTATGGATAATAATACTTTTTAATAATCTTACAAAATTGTTAATGACAACATAGAGAAATAAAATGTTGTCCCAATATTTGTCATTTGTTTGGTACTTGAAGCACTGCAACAGGAAGAGGGAGACAGATCCAAAGTCAGCCATGCCGGGAAGATCACTGCCAAAGGAAGAGGGCAGACAGAAAGTTGGCCATGCTGAGAAGCTCACTGACATAGGAAAAAGGGCAGATGGGAAGTCCTTCCCAGCCAATACAAAAGGTCACATGATAAGTTACACTTTGTTTGGTACTCATCATTTTTAGTATTTGACGTGCCTCCTGGAACCAATTAACGACAAGTATCGAAGTACCACTGTAACAGATTATCAACCATATATTCTTACTGTCATGTTCCATAGTTCAGCATCAAGAAACACAGTTCAGTTTCACTTTCATTCTAAGATATTAAGCCCCTGTCACACAGCACCAACGGATAGAAGGAGGATGTAAAACAGAGAGAAACACTTGCCATCCGTTGGTTAACGCGATGCATCCGTTCTGTACTCACTGCATCTGTTTATCATACTCTCTATCCGTCTAGCATCCGTCTATTGACATCTATTGACATTTCATCCGCTCAAAAGGTTTTGAGGTGCACAAAACTTTTGAGCGGAAAATGTATCCAACGCGTCCGTTCTACATCCGCTACGCATACGGGGAACATCCGTTATACGTCCGTAGTCATCCATTACACATCCATTATATCGGCTAGGCATCCGCTGCGCATCCGCACAACTCGCATCCACTCCAGCGGAAAACAGACACAGGGAGGAAGCTTAGTAGCATGGACGTAGAAAGGATTGAAAGCGGATGCAGCTCGCATACAAAGCATTAAAAGGAAAAAACATTCGTAAAGGGAGTATCTCGGATATTTAGGATGTCTGCAGGATGCCTAGAGGATGCAAAAGAGCACCGAGCAGAAAACCTATATTTCCTATAAAAAGGGGGAGAAATTACCTGGATCTCACTTTCAGTCCAGCAGCCCTGCAGTGCGCAGACCTCTGCAGCCTTCCTCTGCTCTTGCTCTTCCACAGCATCCAGTTCATCTCCACCATGGATCGTCACACACTCCTTTTGGTAGCCACCATCGTTCTACAACAGTGCGAAGCCATCTACAGGCTCTTTCACCTGTTCTATGTGAAGAAAAGGAGGCGGCCAAGAAATGTCTGGGTCCGAAGATGGATCGCGAGAAGAGCGAGTACAGACTGTATAACAAGGTGATGGTGGAGCTGAGGAACGAAGACACTTGGCATTCCAGAACTTCATGAGATGCCGCCAGCCATGTTTGACGAAGTTGTGGAGCGGCTGAGGGCCCAGGTTGACCAAGCAAACACCAACTTCCGGCCCAGCCTGGACCTGGGCTCTAGGTGGCACTGACTCTGCACCACCTGGCCTCAGGGACCACGTACAGGAGCATGCAGTATGCCTGGAGGGTGCCACACAACACCATCAGTATTGTGGTCAGAGAAGTGGTGCAGCCATCATCGAAGAATACCTGGAGGAGCTCCTCCAGTGCCCTCCACTGAAGAAGGATGAAGAAAGTTGCAGAACAGTGGTATCAGAAGTGGAACTTCCCTCACACCGTTGGAGCCATAGATGGCAAGCACGTGGCCTGCAAAGCTCCAGCCAACTCAGGGTCCACTTATCACAACTACAAGGGCTACTTCAGCATCATCCTCTTCACCATGGTCGATGCTGACTACAAGTTCATGTACATCGATGCTTCAGGCACAGGTAATCTTCAGATGCCCAGGTATACCTCAAGGAGGGCTGGAACGCAACCTCATCATGGGCTTCCCAGATCCAGACCCCCTACCAACGAACACAAGATGTGCCCTACTTCATTGGGGGGGATGACGCCTTCTCCTCAGAACCTACCTCATGAAGCCCTACACCTCCAGATGCTCACCCGTGAGGAGAGGATCTTCAACTACAGGCTGTCCAGGGCAAGGCAGGTGGTGGAGAACACCTTTGGCATCCTGGCCAACAGGTCCAGGTATTTCTCACCACCATGCAGCATCACCCAGAGACCGTGAGGAACATCGTGGAAGCTTGCTGCATCCTGCACAATTCATGCGCACCCACTACCAGTGTTGCAGAACAGGCTCGTGGACCACCAACAAGGCAATGGGGACATGGAGCCTGGTGAATGGAGGCAAGGGCGAAACCTGATAGATACTGTGGATGTGCAAGGCCCAACAGAGCTTCACGTGAAGGGAAGAAGCAGCGCAACCTCCTGAAACACTGGTGCAACTGGTAGACCCCCAGCTGGAGCAGTGGAGTGGCAAGACAGGATGGTAGATGCTTAATGGATGCTTCCTTCAGCCTGTCTTCATCACACTGATGAGATTGGGCCATGTATGTTGAGTGGCCCTACAATGAACAGGGCATTTAATAAAGAGTTGTGTTTATGTTGAAATGTGTGGATCAATGATTACATTGTTATTGATAATAAAGGGCAATAGGTGTGGCAGCTGGGAGGGTGGACCATACAGTCCCACTATGCTTGCACTGGAGGTTTATCTATCCCACAGCCCCAATACCGATGACAGATGTTCTGAAGCTGGGGTTGGCTGTGGGGTGGAGGAAGGAGGAGTGTAGTGGAGCTGTCTGATCTGAAGCTGAGCGAGGTGAGGCGTGGGTGGCATTTGTGGCGTGGTGCATCTTGGCGTGGGTGGCATCTGTGGCGTGGGTGGCATCAGTGGCGTTCAATGAACCTGTGGCTGGACTGGGAAGGGCTGCCTGTGCTGCTGGAACTCCTGGTAGCCGTAGCCTTGGTAGGTGAAGGCCTGTGGAAAGCCTTGGAAGGGCTGTGACATCACCTGGGGTGGAGGAGCAGACCTGGACTGGGTCGGAGCAGGTTCAGCTGGGCCTGGAGGGTTGTGCAGAAGACCTGTGATCCTCTCCTTTATCACCTGGTACTGTGATTCGGACATGTCCAGGAGGGTCTGGTTGACGTAGGTGAGGAAGGGCTTGCGGTTTGAGGATGGTATGTTGGTGTGTACCAGCTGAGAGAGGAGATCTACGCTGCTTTTGATGGTGTCCTGATCTCCAGCAGGACCGTGTGGTTCTGTCCTCCGGTCTGGTTCTTTGCCTGCTTTCTGTGGAGGTGGAGCTGGGGGTGGTGTGGGTTGGTCTCTGGTGAAGTGCCCTCTCCTTGCTCCCACTGCGTCAGGGGGTCCTCCATGTGCTCGCCATGGGGAATGCAGCTGTCGGGGGGGTCTCCGTCATGGGACGCTCCACAGATACCTGCCTGGACACAGGAGCTGACTCTTGGCCAGAAGAGGACTGGCTCTCTGTGGGCTGCCTGAGACAGAGGGTAGACAGAGGGGCTGCTCCTCGGTGGTGGATCTCACCCTCCAAGAAGCTGCACTTGGCCATCACGTAGGTCTCCCGGTCCGTCAGCTGACCGTGCCCTGGCCAGATTTCTTGAGGTGCAGCTTCCCGTACCAGGTGTGCATGTGCTTCCCCACCCGAGGAAGACCTCCAAAGTGTAGCCCAGGCTCTCTGCCTTCTCTCACCAAGCAGCCTGCTTCCTCTTGATGTCTCGATAGAGCCTGTGTCCCTTCTGCCATAGGTACTCGTTCTCCTCAGTCATTTGAGCACCTCATCCTCATGTTCCTCTTCAATGGAGTATTGCCTCCTCTCCCGTTCTCGCGTCTGCCTCTTCCTCCCTTTGGCAGGGCTATCTGGGCCCTCATCAGAGGGGCTTCGAGGTTCTAGGGGCTGCTCCACCACACCACCACCAGCAGCAGCAGCAACAACAACAGTAGCATCAAAAGCAGCACCAGCAGCACCAGCAGGACCAGGATCAGCAGCAGCAGAGTAAGCACCAGCAGCACCAGCAGGACCAGGATCAGCAGCAGCACAGTAAGCACCAGCAAGAAGCACCAGCACCAGGCAGCGCGCCAGCAGAGTAAGTACCAGCAGAAGCACCAGCACCAGGAGCAGCGCCAGCAGAGTAAGCACCAGCAGAAGCACCAGCACAGGAGCAGCGCCAGCAGAGAAGTACCAGCAGAAGCACCAGCACCAGGAGCAGCGCCAGCAGAAGCCCCAGCACCAGAAAGAGTCAGCCCGAGCAGCAGAAGCCCAGCAGAAGCAGAGTCAGGGCCAGGGGTGGGATGTGGCCGATCCTTCTTGCCAGGCTGGCAGCAGATGGCACAGGCTTCCTCTTCTTCCCATGGTTGTTGGCTGGAGATGTGTCTGGCAGCAGGTCTTTCCACTGAATGGTGACCTGCTTGCGAGCTGCACCTTTTATATCCGCGGGGGCTGACGCAATGCATCCTCCCTGCATGCGCAGTGAATGCTTTGCATCCACTAGGCTCTGCTAGGTATCCGCTAGGCTTCCATGATGCATCCCCTGTATCCGCTCTGCATCCGCTCTGCATCCGTTCTTCCGTTGCGCATCCACTTCGCTGTGCTCCCCCGGAAGCCCTGCAGATGTGCCATCTGCTTCCATCTGCTTCCATCCGCTAGGCTTCTGTGGAGCATCGCTTTACATCCTCGCTACATCCCCCTCCCCCGGTTTCCCTTTTTTTTCCCCCGCTACATCCTCTCCCCGTCCGTTCCTTTCCGTTGTTGTCCACTCTGCTTATGCAAATTTGGGGCACTTTTGAGAGCAGATAACAATGTGTCCTTTTTACATACGTTTTGCATCCGTCAGCCTATGTGACAGGCCCTTTATGACAATAAAGATCAACAAACAGGAAGGTGAGTGAGTAGAACAGAAATAGAACATCCTCACATAAATACTTATCATTCTACTACAGTGGTGTAACAAGGGGAGGAATACCTTGTTTTGTTTGCATACAGTGCCTTGTAATATTCTGTGTCAAGGATTGCATGGAAGCTCCTTAAAACCAATATAATCTTGCCTACCTAATTGTTCTTGGAAACATCACCATCATCAACAATAACAACAACAACAAATGCATTGTATACATATGAAATGTAATCTACTGCCAAAACAAATTTTAAAGTCAGATTTACATGATACACAGGAAAGATTCCACTGTTTCTCATAGAAAGTTGTTCCTTGAAATAGTCAAGCTCAGCACTATAGCTGGTGATATTAACACTTTTTCATTAAAACTATTAAACAAAAATATTTTTTCCTATAGTTACAGTTACTAACAGTTTGAATTATACAGTTTGGTATAATTCAGTAAAACAATTAGGTACACTAGCAACTTAAGGGCTAGACAACCTAAAGGGAAAGCAAATTCTTTTATAGAAACCCCTATCTTCATTGTCAGAGACATAGCGCCTTATTATTTTCCATACTGATTTTCAAGAAATAAATTTGGTTGATACCAGGATATATCAAATGCCATGCCTCCATGTGATCTTAGTATGCAGAGCATTGAAAAAAATGGTATGGGAGGAGCCTAAAATAAATTACCATGGAGAGTAAGTCACACTGTATGATATCAGCTTGCTCTGGAGCCTCCCTGCAGGCAAAAAAGTAGAAATACTTGAAAACAATTCCTTATATGCCAGAGAGGTCCTGCAGGAATGTTGCTCTATTTGACAGATTGTTCCAGGGATGGGTTTCTACCGGTTCTTTCCACCTCTGTAGAACTGGCAGCTCTGAAGAGCAGCAGACATAGAACCGGTTCTCTGTCTACTGAGGTTTTTGCCCACCCACCTGCCCGGGCTCTTATCTGACCTTTATTTCCTGCTTTTCCAACTTCAGCTGCCGTGTGAGGCAAAGCTGCAATTGAAAAAGCAGGAAAAAAGTACTTGTTCAAAGGCTACTTTTCGGCATGCAGCACTGCTCAGCTGTCCAGGCACCAGGCTGATGACGATTTACAGGCGCACCCACAGCATGCAGGGAAGCACATCGTAAATCACCGAACCTCGTAAATCACCGAACCAGTAGTTAACCGTGTTGGATCCCACCCCTGGATTGTACTCAAAGCTGGAGGAAATTCTCTAGCAATGTAATACTGCACAATTTCCATATTGGTCACCAAGTATGGTATATTTTGTTTGATTGCACTTTGTTCTGCCCCTTAATTCCTAGCTGAATATAAGGCAGACAGATAACTCTACAAAGCATCCATAGAAAGTTTCTTTATTGGTTCGTCAGGTATCCTCATATATAACTCACGGTTACATCGAGATTCATCTCAATGTCCGAATCTTTGCAAACTGAATTCATGGTGTAAAAGGTTAGTGCTCTTTTTATCCCCATAATGAAGGATCAAGAGGGTGAGGCACCAGCACACTGCTGGGGTCCAGGCAAGAGTGAAGCAACCTTACCCAACCCACCAAGGGTCAATTCGGTGACCAATCAGGATTACAGACGTGACCACATGACATGGACTACATTTCCCAGGAAACCTTAACGACATTTACCATGATGCATTCCCTTAAGGGGACAGCTCTCAATTCCTAACTAACTATCTCAATTCCCGTTACCTATAAACTGTCTGGACAGCACACACTTCACTTTATGGAGCTTTGCAGATAACTGCATTTTTTACAAGCACCAGCAAAAACATTACAACTGACTGAAGTCTCAGATAACAATTAGATAGAGTAATTTTTAATTAAGGTATGTACATTGGGTTTTCTTTAGATATATAGCTATTGCACAATTAATAGACTATAGTCTAGTAGTATTAACATAACTTTTATATCCACTGGGAAACCCCCAAAATTGTATGATTTATTTTATTGCAATATTCAATTTATTGAGATCATCTAGAATTAAACCCACTATATCTCTGAGACATGCCTGTAGATATCCTAACTGAAGCTATAAATACACTCTGTAGCCAAAAAAGCAAAGAAGACTATTAGCTGTCATCTGTGAATCTGATGGTATTCAGACATATGAGGAACTGAAGATTTAGTAATTGTCAAGAGGAGAAAGACAAATGGTTAGCCAAGGAATATTTGAAAAAATTACAATATTAAACAACCACAAATTTAAGCCCACTCGTACTAATGTCTCATCATTAGTATCAGTAGGCATTTCTTGTACAGGTACATAAATGACTCATATTTCAATAATCATCAGTTATGTTTTACACTCTCGTTCGAAGATAAACATACAAGGAGAACCTTCTTAATCCATTCATTTACATACTTTCAAATGAAGCTCCATCATACACATAAAGAGGTACAATGGGCTATGTATATTCTAGAGCAGTGGTTGCCAACTTGTGGGCCATGGAATGTCCCCCCCAAAGCACCCCCCAAAGCAATTAGTCCTGGCTGCGCATGAACACAAGGCTGTGCCGCCATGTGGCCCGCCCACACACTGACCCCCATCCTTCGGCCAAGCGCAAACTTTACCTCGAGTAGAGTCATTCAAGCTGGAACTGGAAGGTAAGACCAACGGCGGGGGAGGGAAATCCGCCCCAGGGTGGCTTGTTGACATTGTGGGAAAGTTGGTCCCATATTCTAGAGCTGCAGTGGTTACAGGACTGGCCCTTTGGTCATCCTGGAGCAGCTCCAGGATGATCAAAGGGCCAATCTTGTGACTACTGCAGCTCTTGAATATGGGACTGACTTTCCCACAATGTCAGCAAGCGCTGTCAGTCAAAATTCATATTAGTGGTCCGTGGAATTTAAAAGTATGAGTTTGGTGTTCCCTGAGGTCCAAAAGGTTGTCAACCCCTGTGCTAGAGTACTTCTGGTCATTTATAAAAAGATAAAGTAACTTTTTAATTGTACTGAAGATATAAATATGTACAGAACTTTCACAGAATACTTGCACATTTGTATTATCAGTGTAAAATTGCAAAGAAGAAAAGCTATTCAAATGTGCTTTACTGTGCAATACAGATCTGTAGTATCTAAATCAATAATTGCCAACTGGGTTTGTACCTCTAGCTTTTCCAGGGCTTCTAATTCAGTGTTAATAACAACTATAAAATCTGGTCAAACATGACATATCAATTATAGGAAAACAAAACTCAAGACCTAAAAGTGATTTGTTTTTAAATGACCCCAATTCCATGAACATTGATTACATAATTCTTTGTGCACAATTCCACAGGGGAGAGAGGAATCCTACTCCAATGAATATTTTTGTAAACAGAATTCATCAATCCAATTCATATAAAATAGAAAAGCACCTCTGTATCCTTTAGGTGTTCATTAAGATGCACAACATCAGACAAGGGGAAAAAACTTGAAAGCAAAGCTGCACCCACACAAATGTGTAATTTATAAAATATAAAGTAAGCAAAAAACTAAAACACACTGAAAAAATATTGCCTGGGCAGACACTTCACAAAAATGTCCATAGAGCTGAAAAAACTTCAAGGAAAGTGGGAAACTGTGAAACTGTTTCAGAGATATTTCAGTTTTTCAGTATTTAAAATACAAATAAAACTGAGCCAAAATCTTCCTTCCTTCCTTCCTTCCTTCCTTCCTTCCTTCCTTCCTTCCTTCCNTCCCTCCCTCCCTCCCTCCCTCCCTGTACCACTCATTCTTCTAGAGGTGACTGTGTGAATTTTCCATGTGCTGAAGTCTGGCCAATGGGAATAATATAATTATAATTATAATAATTATATTATAATTAATAATATAATTATAATTAATTATAGTTATATTTATAAAATTATTATATAAACATAATTAACATATAATATAATAATTATATGTTAATAATTATATAACATATAATCCTGCACATAACAACCAGACCAATCCCAATACTACATTTTAAATACATAAAATATTACATTTTCCTTTAACTAGTTTAATCTTTTAACTTCTTGAATATTGAATGTCAGGAAGCTAGTTAGGAAGTTAGACCATACCCACTGTGAAAATGGCAAAACAGATTCTATTGCCAGTTTTATTTATTTATTTTTAGTGCAATTTGATGTGTTTGGCAATTCTGCCAAAAGGGAAGAACTATGACCTTCCTCTTTAGATAAATGAATACCACTTTGGTGGGCAGCTTAACAGGGACATGCAAGGAGCTCCCAACTGGGTGTCCTCCAGGCAACAATGATGTCACCTACTAATTCTTTCAATTTGGAAGCGCTTCAGTACTCACATGACTGTAATACTGCACAACTGAGCCTGTCCTGTAAAAACATAAAGGAATCTCTTTCACAGTCTGAAGCAGAGTTAATGAGGTCTGCTGTCAATTCAAAAACCTTTGCTCCTGCAAATCTCTGGTCCAGTTATGATTTGTTATTTTGCTTTCCTTGGAGTTTAATGCTTACTGCTTTAGGTTAACTTTTATCAGTTTGGTACTTTTTTACTATATATTGTTTTGAATCTGATGATAAACTGCCTTGAATCTTCCACTTAAGAATGAAAAAGTAAACTGGAAGAACTGGAAGAAAAGCAATCGACGAACCATAATGGAGAAGGCAGGTATCTATTTAAGCTACCATTCTATTTCAACAATGGCCAGTCAGGTGTCTCTGGGAAGCCCAAAAATAAGACAAAAGGATCAGTGTGTCTTCCGTTTCCCTCCAGCTGCTACTGAGAGGATTATGGCCTGACATACGTAACTATTATAGTTAGCAATCATTGGTATTTTATCCTCCATGAATTTACCCAATCTCTTTTTACAGCAATTGCATAGCATAAAAAATAGGTATATTTCAAGCACTCGTGATGAGGAAGTATTGCGATGGTTTTTTTTTTTTTTTAATATTGCCAACGAAAGCCCATGTCACACTGCACCAACAGATGGAAAAGGATGTAATGGAGAGAAACACTTTGCCATCCGTGCTACACGATTCATCCGTTCTGTACTGCACTACCTCCGTTTTTCAATCCTCTTCTATGCCGTCCAGCAATCCGTCGACTGATGGTTCCATCCGCTCAAAAAAGTTTTGACTGCTCAAAACTTTTTGAGCAGAAAATGTATCAAACGCGTCGTCTGCATCCCTATCATACTGGAATCATACTGTTCTGCATCCCGTCATCATCCGTTACGCGTCCACGTACATCTGCTAGGCATCTGCTGCGCATCCGCCGCAACTCAAATCGCTCCAGCGGAAAGCAGACACAGGGAGGACGCGAAACGGATGTGGAATTGGACGCCAGCAGCGTTATGTAGCACGGACGGAGAAAGGATGAAAGCGGATGCAGCTCGCATACGAAAGCATTAAAACGGAAAAAACGTTCGCAGAGGGGACCTATCTCGCATATAAGGAGTCTAGAGGCAATGCCTAGAGGATGCAAAAGCGACACATAGTGGAAAATCTATATTGCCTATAAAAAAGGGGAGCAACTCAACTTGATCTCACTTTCAGTCCAGCAGCCCCTGCTGCTGCAGACCTCTGCAGCCTTCCATCTGGCTCTTGCTCTTCACAGGCGCATCCAGTCACCTCCGACCATGGATCGTAAACACCTCCTTTTGGTAGCACATCGTTCTGCAACAGCGCGAAGCATTACGGCTCTTTCACTGTTCTACGGGGAAGAAAAGGAGGTGCGCCAAGAAGCGTCTGGTCCGAGATGGATGGGAGAAGAGCAGGCGAGTACGGATGGTACACAAGCTTTGATGGCGGAGCTGAGGAATGAAGACCCTCGTGCATTCCAGAACTTCATGAGCTGCTTCCAGCATGTTTGACGAAGTTGTGAGCGGCTGAGACCCAGGTTGACCAAGCAGAGCACCAACTTCCGGCTCAGCCTGGACCCTGGCTTCAAGGTGCACTGACTCTGCGCGCACCTGGCCTCAGGACCACATACAGGAGCATGCAGTATGGCTGGAGGGTGCCACATCAAACACCATCAGCATTTGGTCAGAGAAGTGGTGCAGGCCATCATCGAAGAATACCCTGGAGGAACTCCTCCAGTGCCCTCCACTGAGAAGGATGGAAGAAAGTTGCAGAGCAAGTGGTATCAGAAGTGTAACTTCCACACACCGTTGGAGCCAAGATGGCAAGTAACATTGGCCTCGCAGAAGCGCACAGCCAAGTCGGGGTCCACTTATTTCAACTACAAGGGCTTCTTCAGCCATCATCCTCTTCAACATGGTCGATGCTAGACTACAAGTTCATGTAACATCGCATGCTTCAGGCAACGGCTCATCTTCAGATTCCCAGTTATACACGGCAGTGACTCAAA
>BHFT01042112.1:0-15304 GCA_004320025.1 Laticauda laticaudata | reverse complement strand
AGAAGAAGAAGAAGAAGAAGAAGAAGAAGAAGAAGAAGAAGAAGAAGAAGAAGAAGAAGAAGAAGAAGAAATGGTATATTGAGGTCCTAGAAAGAGTGCAGAGAAGAGCATATGATAAGACATCCAAAGATTAAATCTTACAATAAACGGCTCAGAAAATTAGGTATGTTCAGCTCGATGAAGAGGAGATGGAGAGGAGACAGGATAGTAGTCTTCTAATATTTGAGTGGCTGCTACAAAGAAGAGAGAGTAAACTATTCTCCAAAGCACCTGAAGGCAGGACAAGAAAGATCATTAAAGAGAGCTCCAACCTCTTGGAGAACTAAGGAGGAATTTCTTGACAGTGAGGACAAATAATCAGTCGAAGAGCTCGCCCTCAAAAGTTGTGGCTGGTCCATCACTGGAGGCTTTTAAGAAGAGACTGGAGAGCCATTTGTCTGGAATAGTATAGATTTCCTGCTTGAACAGAGGGTTGGACTAGAAGACCTCCAAGGACCCTTCCAACTCTTGTTCTTTTGTTATCTCCTGGTGTAGGTTTCTTTGAAGCTTCAGGTTTTCTTACAACTGAGGAGAAGTTTCCTGACAGGAAGAAGAATTAATCAAAGGAATAGAAGTTGTGGGTGTTCCATCACTGGAGCTTTTTTTTTTAGTAGACAAACATTTGTTCAGAAAGGTTGTTTTATTTGTTTTCCTAATATGTTTTGATTGCGTATTAGTAACCTATGTATGATTTGGTTGTTTACAGTAACCTATAACTATTACTAAGTCTTGTATCTTATGATTCTTGATGAATGTTTATTTTTTCTCATGTACAGTGAGAGCTTCAAGACAAATTCCTTGTGTGTCCAATCACACTTGGCCAATAAATAATTCTATTCTGTTCTATTCTACTTCCTTCTTCCCTTTTCTTTTCTATTCTATTCTCCTTCATTCTTCCCTTTTCTATTCTATTCTACCTTAGGATTCTTTTGTTCTCTTTTTGGTTTCTCCCCCTACTCAGTTTCTTTTTCTGCCTTTTTTTTCAATTCCGAAGCATTGAAGCATTTTAGGTCTAAATGAGATTTCTTGATTTTTCCACTCTCTTTCCAATTAAATAGATGAAGTTAGTTCCATGGGTTTCTTTGAATTAGAGACAACAACCACTTTAGAGTACGAGGAAGCGAGGTGTCTCCCCATTCCTTCCTTTCTAGTGAAAAATAAGCATTTAGAAGAGATTCTTTCCAATTTAAATCTGTTTTCAACAATTACTTTGCAGAGCCTGCACTGACAACCACCGAGGAGACCCTTCCTGCGATTTCCTGCATCTTAAATCATGTGAAAATGCCAGCAGTTTCAATAATAACTCGCCTTCCTTTTGTTTGGTTTGGAAAAATAAATATTTTCGGGGGGCTGCCCACTTGCAACCGAAATGAACCTGGGTTTTCATCGCTGCCAGGCTGGAATGGGATTTATTGATTAAAAACAAGATTTCTGGGAAAGTAGTAGTGCCCGACAGCACAGCTCTAATTCACATGTAAAAGTTTTAAACATCTTTTTTACAGATAATAGATAATCAGAGTTGGAAGGGACCTTGTAGGTCATGTAGTCCAACCCACACCCCCCCAAGCATGAGACTCTATACTATTTCTGATAAATGGCAGTCCAGTCTCTTCTTGAAAGCCTCCAGGGATGAAACTCCCACAACTTCCAAAGGCAACTTCTGTTCCAATGGTTGGTTGTTCTCACTGTTAGACAATTTCTCCTGTTTCCAGGTTGAATCTCCCCTTGATCAGTTTCCATCTGTTGTTCCTTGTCTGACCTTTGGGTGCTTTGGAGAATAGCTTGACCCCCTTCCTCCTCCTCTCTGTGGCAGCCCCTCAAATATTGGAAGACTGCTCTCCTGTCTCCCCTGGTCCTTCTCTTCCCTAGACTAGCCAGGCCCAATTCCTGCAATCGTTCATCATATGTTTTAGCCTCCAGGCCTTTGATCATCTTAGATAGATTCAGATTAACAGAGTCGGAAGGGACCTTGTAGGTCATCTCGTCCAACCCTCTGCCCAAGCAGGAGACCCTACACCATTTCTGACAGATGGCAGTCCAGTCCCTTCTTGAAAGCATCCAGGGATGAAGCTCCCACAACTTCCAAGGGCAACCTGTTCCATTGGTTGATTGTTCTCACTTTCAGAAAGTTTCTCCTTATTTCCAGGTTAAATCTCTCCTTGTTCAGCTTCCATCCATTATTCCTTATCCTGCTCTCAGGTGCTTTGGAAAATAGTTTGACCCCCCTCCTCTCTGGGGCAGCCCCTCAAATATTGGAAGACCTCTATCCTGTCTCCCTTGTTCCTTCTCTTCACAAGACTACCCAAGCCCAGTTCCTGCAACCATTCTTCATATGTTTTAGCCTCCTGGTTGCTCTTCTCTGCCCTCTTTCTAGAGTCTCAACATCTTTTGTATAGTGTGGTGACCAAAACTGGATGCAGTGTTCCAGGTGTGGTCTTACTCAGCCTTTATAAAGTGGTATTAGTACCTCACATGATCTTGATTGTATCCCTTGATTGTATTTTGCACGGTTATCGTTTGAAAAGGAAACTTATTTTGCTAGAGACTGTGGAAATTCTGAATTCTGTTGGTGATTTCTGGCATTTGTTTGAGAATCCCGGATGGAGGGGCACCTGAAGGTCACTCGGTCTTTCTCCAGAGAACCCAACTTTTCCCACTGATTTGCATTCTACTATTTTTCTTCCGAGTCAGCCCATGGTCCCGTACTGGCCACCTGCCACCCACTGTATATTTGTTGAGAAAAATCACTGCGCGGTGATTCAGAGCTTGCCACCGTTTCTGTTTTTAGCTCCCAAATGTGCTTTGGCACCTTCTTGTTTTGCCAGTACTTCCTTGGCATGGCTGCGGGTGTGGGCAGACTGAAAACATGTCTCCTTTGGCGTTTCTTTTCCTTGCTTCCTTCCTCCCTCCCTCCCCTATCTCCCTTCCCTGCCTCTCTCTTATCCCTCTCTCCTCCATCTTACCTCCTTTTCCTTCCTTCCTTCCTTCCTTCCTTCCTCTCTCCCTTTTCTTCCTTTTTCTTTCTCTTCCTCCTTCCCCTTTCTTTCTTTTTCTTTCTCCCTCTTTCTTCCTCTCTCCTTTCTTTCTCCCTCTCTTTCTCCCTTTCCTTCCTCTTTCCCTTTTTGTTCTTTCTTTTCTTTCTCTCCTTCTTCCCTCCTTCCTTTCTCTTTCTTTCTTTCTCCCTTTCTTTTTCTCCCTTTCTCTCTTTCTTTCCTTCCTTCCTCCTTCCCTTTTCTTTCTTTCTCATTCTTTTTCTTTCTCCCTTTTTCCTTTCCTTCTTTGCTTTCCTTCCCCTTTTCTCCTTTCTTTCTTTCTTTCTTTCTTTCTTTCTTTCTTTCTTTCTTTCTTTCTTTCTTTCTTTCTTCCTCTCCTTCCTTCTTTCCTCCCCCCCCCAGGTCTCTGTCTCCTCCCTCCCTTCCTCTTTCTCAACCTTGCAAGATGCTCAGCTGGCTAGGGGATTCTGGGAATCGAAGTCCACACATCTCCAATTTGCCAAGCTTAAGAAACCACAGCTTCTCACAATCCAGCCAAGACTATTAAAAGAAAAAAGATTTCGCAAACATCTCTCTGGACAAAAGTGACATTATATGAGAATGCTCACACTTTGCAAGAGGGGGGGGAGGGAGAGAGAGAGCACTATGCCGATGATGCAGGTCTCGTCTGCAGCCCAGTTAAATGAATGTGCTTTGGAAATTAGCCAGTCTGGGAAAACGAATTGGCACTTGCGGCTCTCCAGGTATACCTTGGAAGGTAATGAAGCAAAAGAAACACAGGTGTTTAAAAAGGAGAAGTGGGGGAAGGAGAGAGAAACCTCGGGTACCTATGGTCGTAATTTGAAAAATCTCCCTCGATACATCACAACCATGTGCCAATCACTAACTGTCTCAATATTTCTCCTTGCTTCAGTAAACAGGGACTACAGCTACGCAAAGGATGCTTCTCCGTGTGAATTATTTGCAGTGCAAGAACTGGCTCCGATCGGCAATTAATATTTACTCAACTGAGCCATCAAAATTCTGCCTACTGTTTCTGCTCCTACAGAGATGGGCCTGAGGGGTCCTTGGTGGTCTCTGAGCTTGCTTGTTTTCTTGCAGGCATTTTGCTTATCCAACTAGGCAACATCATCAGGGTTGGAGAGGAGGAGGAGGAGGAGGAGAGGGCTGTAGCAGAGGTGTATCCAGCAGGTTCCAACCAGTTCTGGAGAACTGGTAGTGGAAATTTGGAGTAGTGTTCGGAGAACCGGCCAATCCCACCTCTGACTGGCCCCACCAACCCCATCTCTTCTCTGCCTCCCACTGAGTCCCAGCTGATTGGCTGGGTCTCCTTGGTTGCCCTGCACAGGAGAACAGAGCTGGAAAGCAGGTTAGTGGTTGGGGAGGGAATGGGGATTTTGCAGTAATCCTTCCCCTGCCATGCCCACCAAGCCACGTCCACAGATCCGGGTAGTAAAAAAAAAATTGAATTCCACCACTGGAACTGTAGGATCCTTGGTGCTCTCTGAGCAATGCTTGTATACTTGCAGGCATTCCATTCCCCAACTGGGCAACTATAATCAAGGCTGGAAAGGGGAAGGAGGAACAGGAGAGCAGGAAGAGGGCTGTAGGGTCCTGGTGCTCTCTGATCTTGCAGGCATTTTATTACCTAACTAGGCAACATTATCAGGGCTGGAAGGGGGAGGAGGAGGAGGAGGAGGAGGAGGAGGAGGAGAGGAGGAGGAAGGAGGAGGAGGAGGAGGAGGAGGAGGAGGAGGAGGAAGACGACTGTAGGGTTCTGGGTGCTCTCTGAGCTTGTTTCCTTTCTTGCAGACATTTCTGGTTGACTTGCTGGTTTATCTCTCCAATGTTTTACAGTTGTCTTCTTTGTGTTTCGTTGACTGTTCAGAAACAGTTTTCCCTAGAGGGTGATCCCCAAATTCTTAAGTAAGAAAAGAATGAAAAATTTTTTTTTAAAAAAAAAGCCTTGTCGCCTGAGTGAAAAACTGGGATGAGGAAAGGAAATTGAGATTTCTCTGCAAGCATTTAGAATTGGATAGGACTCCGCCGGAAAAGCAAGGTTGTTTTGCAGGAGATTTTAAACAAGGGTCTTTGCTTCTGAGATTTTAAATTTAAGCTCTATGGGGGTTCCATAGTTAAGGGTTTACCTTTTGCCCTCCCTTTTCGTGTTGAGAAAATCTTTTCTATCAACAATTGGTCTGATGTATTGCATTCTTGCAGATGAGTTTGCAGACCATACATTGTTTCAAAACCAGTTGGAAAATGGCTCTTCTATTTGCGGAGTCCTTATTTGAGTAATCCTGATTTTGTCATGCCCCTGTCAGAGTCTGAATCCCAGGAGGGAGACAAACAGCTGACAGGGAGTGGGAGTGTGAGTGTGGCTCCATTGGCTGTGGAGGAGGCTGGGGAACGGTAAAGTCCAGCTGGGCAGAGCAGGGAAGAGGTAGAACAAGGGAGAGGGTGTTCAGAGGAAGACCCAGGCCCACCCCCTCTTCATCCTAGGGCACGCAGGGAGGAACTGAGAAGACAGCAATGTGGGTTGCATGGCTTACGGGGGAGGAAAGGGCCCTGATTCCCTTCATTAGCCATACCTGGGAATGAAAGTTTAAAAGAGATGCATGCTGAGTGCTGCATCTGCTGGGAACAAACATGAGTTTATCTTGTGTTGTCTTTGCTTATCTGTGTTCCTGGCGTCTTACACTGCTGTGCCTTCACATCTGGAATTCTTGCTCCTATCCTGTCGGACTAATTATCTCATTTTGCCTGGATTGGATTTAAAGTTACAGTTTTTGTTGACCATGTTTTGGACTTGATTTGTTATAGTTAAAAGCTGTTCCTGGGAGAGTTTTTCTCCAGCCCAGAAGGAAATCAGGACATCGGGGGAAAAGTTGGAGCTAATAAAGGGACTCTTATTGATTAACTGACTGTGTTGCCTTTGTGCTCCCGGGGACTCTGCAACTATCATATACATGAGTCATGTCCGAAGGTCGCAAAAGAGACCTTGGGACACAGCAACTGTCGTAAGTATGAACCAGTAGCCAAGCATCCAAATTTGAATCATGGGATCACGAAGATGCTACAATGGCTGCAAGTGTGAAAACTGGTCATAAGTCCAGTTTTCTGTGCCATTGTAAGTCCGAGTGGCCATTAAGTGAGTAGCTATAAGTCAAGGACTACCTGCCGGTAGGTATTTTAAATATGTAAATGTAATATTTGTGTAGGTGTACGGATGTGGGGCGGAGAAGTGTTTTCATAATATTCTGTGAAGATTGTTCTATTTTATTTTATTTTTTGCAATTTCTCAGACTAGGCTTTCAGCCTCCTCTGTAAATCTTAAGCCATTTATTATTATTTTTCTCCCCTCCTAGTGTCCCGTATTTGCTACTCTGACTTTAATATAGATAATATTTTGCACCAGATATGTATTGCTTCCATTTGCGAACATTTAGCAGGATGGAATGGGCTTTTAATAAACACAAAAGAAAACGCATCCTATGTAAAATGTGTTTCTCCTTGCACTGGGAAAATAACTATTTTGGCAGGGGTGAGCTTCGAAGTTCGGTTTATTTTGAAAACATTTTGTCATTTTTGAAGCCTTGGCCTGGATAAATTCCAATTCTACAGAGCCATTTCAGGGGCAGAGTGCTTTTGTTTGCCAAAAAAAAAAAAAAAAGACAATTCAGATCTAAAAATATTTCAGATGTATAAAAGCTGAACTGAAAACATTAATTTAAGCAGCGAGAGGGAAAAAAGCCAGCTTAATTGTACAGAAAACAAATCAAACTGAACTAATCCATATTTCTTTCTTTTTCCCTTTCTTTTTTTAAAAAAATCCATACTCTTTGCTGTGCTTCTTCTTTGAATTTTTTTTTAAGTGATCCGGCGGTTAATTTTTCCACCACTCTGTCTTAAGTTTGAGAATTTCAAAACACATAATCGCCCACTTACAAGCGGCAGTGGTTTGCTGAAACACTGTGGAAGAAAAAGTTGTAATATTGGGCATGACTTGCTTAACCACTGAAATTCTGGTCCTAATTATAGTCATAAGTCAAGGATTTACTTGCACTGGGTTCAAGAAATATTCAGTTTTTGAAAAAAAATTTTTTACTTTTTCTCCCCAGTAATCAGAGGGAGGGAGAGAGGGAGGAAGGAAGGAAGGAAGGAAAGAGAAAGAAAGAAAGAAAGAAAGAAAGAAAGAAAGAAAGAAAGAAAGAAAGAAAGAAAGAAAGAAAGAAAGAAAGAAAGAAAGAAAGAAAGAAAAAAGAAAGAAAGAAAGAAAGAAAGAGGAGGGAGAAAGGAAGGAAGGAAAGAATGGAGGGAGAAAAAAAGAAAGAAAAGGGAGGGAGGGAGAAAAGAAAAAAGGGAGGGAGGGAGAAAAGAAGGAAGGAAGAAGGGAGGGAGGGAGAAAGAATGAAAAAGAAAGGAAGAAAATGGAGGGAGGTAGGGAGAGAAAGAAAAAGAAAGAAATAAAGAAACAAAGGGAGGGAGGAAGGAATGAAGGAAGGAAGGAGAGGAAGGGAGAAAGGAAAAGAAAGAAAAAGAAAGGGGAAGGAGGGAGGGAAGAAGGAGAGAGAGAGAAAGAAAGGAAGGAAGGAAGGAGGGAAGGAATGAGAAAAAGAAAAAGAGCTAGATCTATGCCCTTGGGCATAGATTTCATAATATTTTACAACTCAAAGACAGTTTTATGTTCAATTTGATTTACAGTGCTCAAACAAACATGTGCCAAATGGAAGTGATTGATATCAATTTAATTTTGTTTCAGTGTTGCAGCATAACCGTCAATTAATCTATTGGATGGGTGTACTTTATTGTTTTTCTTTTGTTTCTTTACATTGCTTTTACTGCAATTTTAAAAGTGATTCATTTTAACAATTCTGGCAAGAAAGATTGTAAAATGGGGCAAAACTCACTGAGCTAATTTCTCACTTAGCAACAGAAAGAAATTTTGGGCTCAATTATGGGTGCAAATCAAGGACTACCTTTATTGCGCCAGATTAGCCACAAAATAAGCAGGCAATCCACCCCGTCAGTTCTTCCATGGAATAACTGGGCTTATTAAAAAACAGGAGGAGAAATCACCCCAGATGTAGAACTCAGAGTCTCTTGGTAGGTTGGACCAAAGTTACCCAGTTGGCTTTCATGCCTAAGACAGGACTAGAACTCACCATCTCCTGGTGATTGGCCCAAAGTCACCCAGCTGGCTTTTATGCCAAAGGCAGGATTAGAACTCATTGTCTCCCAGTGATTAGCTCGAAGTCACCCATGCTGACTTTCTATTACTAGCCTGGTAGCTTAACTGCTAGCCCAAACTTGCTCCTAATTGAATCTTTCCAGCAGAAACAAACGGAGAACACACAATGGACAAAGTCCTGCAAACCAGAGAGAAAGAAGGAAAAAGTGAGCACACTGGAGCAGATTAGCTGAAGCAGAGCAGAGGCCCAATTTACATACATATCTATTTAAATGTGTCTTCTCCAAAAGGAAAATTGCTCAGGGCGCAGAGGTGCCAAGGTGATAGAACTGGAGTTTTGCTACAGGCAGATTTCATCTCCCTTCAAGCTAGGACCAGAAGGAAGCAGATATTCCTTCTGGTCATGATGCTTGAGTTAAAAGCTGGGAGGAAGGTGTAACACACAACTTTGTGGTGCTGTAATGCAGGAATAAAAGAAGAGAAACATGTGGAACATCAGTAGAAAGAGACATCATTCACACTGTAGCCTAATCCACTTGTGTTTGGGATTTCAGAGTCAACAGACCAGGAAGAACCCAACTTAGACACACTTAATGACCACACTTGTTTTTTATCCTTCTTTGCAAGCCTACATTATACAGTGGCACCAGTTGCAATTCTTCTAAGGAGAGTTCTTTATTATTCAAGTTTTGGTTGCCACCATGTAAAAAAGATGTTGAGACTCTGGAAAGAGTACAGAGAAGAGCAACCAAGATGATTAGGGGACTGGAGGCTAAAATACATAAAGAATGGTTGTTGAAATTGGGTATGTCTCATCTAGTAAAAAGAAGGACTAGGGGTGACATGATAGCAGTCTTCCAATATCTCAGGGGTTACCACAAAGAAAAAGGAGTCAAACTATTTTCCAAAGCACCTCCAAGTAGGAGAAGAAGCAATGGGTGGAAACTTATCAAGGAGAGAAGCAACCTAGAGCTAACCAGTGGAACTACTTGCCTTCAGAAGTTGTGGGTGCTCCATCACTGGAGAGATGGGACAACCATTTGTCTGAATGGTATAGTGTCTCCTGGTTGAGCAGCGGGTTGGACTAGAAAACTTCCAAAGTCCTTTCCAACTCTTCTCTTCTATCATCACCATAGACGGAATCTTGCCAAACTCAAGCATGTTAACATCCCCGTGAAGCACAAACTGTGGTGAACTCTTATGGAGGAACTGTCTTTACCCTCTTTCTCTCACACAAACTCTCTCAGCTGTGTTGTCTCCAGCAGTGGGATTCAGCCGGTTCTGACCAGTTTTGAAGATCCGGTAGCGGAAATTTTGAGTAGTTCGGAGAACTGGCAAATCCCTCCTCTGACTGGCTCCACCCCCATCTATTCTCTGCCTCCCATTAAGTCAGTGGGGAGGGAATGGGGATTTTGCAGTATCCTTCCCCTGCCACACCCACCAAGCCATGCCGACCAAGCCACGCTCACAGAACTGGTAGCAAAAGTTTTTGAATCCCATCACTGGTTGTCTCTTAAGTCTTTGGGAATGCAGCTCCTCCCTCCTGGGGATCCAGACTACATGCCACCAGAGATACGCAGTCTTGAGTGTCCTAGTGATGCTCTCAAGATAGTAGAGTTCTCTGTATCATTAGCATCTTGCCTGTCCCTTCTCCACCCCTGACTTAAAATATTTCACGACATCTTGGCGGTGTTGAGAATGAAGGCTCTGCTGGTATTTCTCCAGTTGTCCATCCCAGGTTATATTTTCAAAACCCAGCTTCACTGCAGAACCTTCTCCCTTAACAGAATGACCCATCTTGGTTAAGAGTTGCTTCTCTGGTGGGCTTGAACTCCTGCAAATCCTGAAGAAATATTTTTCCAAGATGTTTTTTTTCCCAAGGTCAAATGGACAATTCCCCCCAAAAAATATTTTCCAAAGTGGGCTTCGATGCAGAACTTTCTCCGTCCTTTATTGGGGGCATATTAAACCTGCTGCAGGCTGATTTATGGCAAATTGAGAAATAGATGCAAGCAGAAACAATTTCAGGGGCTCCATGCTGTTTCCCTGTAGTGTTTTTTTCCCCCCCTCCCTTTCTCATCTCCTGCCTACCTGGAGTGCTAGAATCAGTATCTAAAACAACTCAGAACAATGAGCAGGACAATTCTGCTCGTCCAAGCATACTTGATGTTTTAGTTACTCACTGCCAGTTTCCCAACTGGTATGATTGTCATGGCAATTGCTCGCTTCCAAGCTGTGTAAGAGCCAGGGGGAAAACATGGATAGAAGCTCCTGAAGGGCTGTTTTTAAAGCTTTTTGTGGAAAAACAAAAAAAACAACAAAAAATAAGAATGAGACAAGACCTTTATGAGCAATCATTTGCACAAGAGGAAACTCTCTCTAAAGCAGTTTAAGTCTTTACAGGTCTAATCTTACATTCTTAAATCAAGGGATTGCAAGCCAGAGGAAACGTTTATTAATGCTCTTTTTTTTTTTTTTCCAAACAAAAAATCTTGCATACGGAACTGAGAATTTTGGAACAATGGTAAACCATGTAGCTGGCTAAGACAAGGTCTTATATTCAATTCTCAGCATCCCTGGGTGATTGTGCATGAGAAAAAAATAATAATGATAATGTTGTAAACCTACGTCACTCGTATCGATGGAACAAGTCTGAATACTTAACTGGCATAATAGCAAATAAGTTTAACTGCGGTTGTATGAAATCTATACCTTTTAACCCAGAATTGCAAAGGGGTACGAAAAAATAGGTACTGACAAGTGACATATTTCTCTAGGAAAAAAAACACTAGGAAAATACAAAGCAGAGTGACCCCAGTCATGTGCTCTGTCTTTTGTGGACTCTTAAGCTCCTGGAGATTTCTGCTAATGGCTAGGGATCAACATGCTACAGAAATTTCTCTTTTTTTAGGATCAGGACTTAAGACTTTATTGCCGGACCAGATTTATTATTCTCCTTTGCCTTCTAATTTTCTTAATGATTGCATTTTTGAAAAGATCGTTTTCAACACTAGAACTTCTTCCCAAGTGATTGCTTTAAACAAATATTCTCTGGTCCCACTGTAGCGTACATAGGGGTGTGGCAGGAAGAAAAGAAAAACTAAATCTGCCCACCACCAGCACTGACATAGGACAAGTCAGATAAAGCCTGGACTTTATCTAGATTTCACTGTTTCGTGGCAACCTGGTTCTGTGGGCATGGCCTAATTTGTGGGTGTGGTTTGGTGGTCATGTGACTGGCTGGGCATGGCTTGTATGTAAATATGATAAATATTTATATAAATATTGAATTTTTTATTTAAAAAGAGCAACTTTTACCCAAAATCAGGCAAAGCAGGCAGGCAGATTGAATTGTTCACAGAATCACAGATTCATTCAGAAATCTATCTGTCTGCCATTGGCTAGCTCAGTCTGTCACATAAAATTTGCTTGCAAGCAAACTCATAAAATTTGCTAGTGAGCAAACTCACAAAATTAACTCACAACACACCATGCATGTAAATATTGATTTTTTTTAATTAACAAAGCAACTTTTGTCCAAAATCAGGCAAAGCAGGCAGATTGAATTGCTCACAGAATCATTCATTGATCTATCTATCTGCTATCAACTAGCTCAGTGTCAAATTTGCTTGCAGTGAGTCTGCACTGCAAACAAACCTTCAGTCCTAAGGGAGATTTGGCTGTGCTTAGGTAGAAAGCAAGAAATCCATCCATTTCCTGCTTCCCAGTTAATCTAAATCTCCCGGCACAGCAGAACAGATGATGGTCAGGAAAAGGAAAAATAGCAACTTAGCAGACAAGTTTGCCGGGTAAGGAGTGAGTGGGCGAGGAGGGTTCCTGAGGATCATGTGGGCTGAGCACCTTGTGTTTCTGTGCAGCCTGGATTAACTGCTTTGGGGGGGTGCTCTGGGGGTGAGATTTATCTGTGGCCACCAAAATTTTCTCACAGCTCACCAGTGGGCTGTGGCGCCCACCATTTGGCAACAACTGATCTATATTATCTACCTACCTACCTACTTATCTACCTATCTATCTGTTGTGGTTAGCCGGCAGCATGTGCAGACAGCTGAGTAGAACGAGGACTCAGATGAGGGGCCAGGACCATTCAGGAATAGACTACTACCTTCAGAGATTGTGGGGGCTCCCAGCAGCGATGAGGAGGTTCCCAAGGGGCCTGTGCCAAATGCGTGTGTGCACAAGATTGCTCATAGGAAAGAGCAGCTGCAGCAGCACAGGCGACTCCGGAGTAAGGCTGCAAGGTAATGGACCCTCCCTCAAGAGGATAAAATGAACGTACTTTGCAGAAGGCAAAGACATTTTGAAACTCGAGCCTCATGGACATTCCAGTATCTTAGTTGGTATCTGAAGACTCGTGTTGTCAAATATTTCTTATCTGTGATTCTTGGCAGCCTCGCACAGTTTTGGGTGAGGTTTGTGCTGATCAAAGTTAATTAATTTGCAGCAGCCTTTTAACCAGGGATTCGTAAGACTCATTAAAAGGTTCCCTTTGGTTATTGTCGGTCTTATTGGAAAAGGGTTTGGGTCAGAGCACTATCTCTATCACATTTGTACAGCTTCACATAATGACTCTGAGCTGCATAGATAATAAAATATGCACAACAACCATTAAAAGCAGCTGATTTAAATTAAAAGTAAAAGCAAAATCGAAGAAAGTCATACAGAAGAGCACCTTCCACTAACATTGGCCATCCCAGGAAGGGGATGAGTGAAGAAAGAAGAGGCAAAGAAAGGTGGAGATATTCAGCACCCTGGAGAGCACTAGCAATGACAAAGCCCTGGCGATACCTGGATTTAGTTCAGCACCCTGGATAGCTACTCGAAGGCTTAAAGGCAGGGAAACAAAAGTTGGGTTGAGAACATCTCTAGGGGAGTCTACTCCTGTGACTACTGCATTTGGATACCCCACTTCCCTCTTCTTCTGCAGGTGTTGGCTCCTTCTAAAGCAGATTGAAGGACTAGAAGGCCTTCAAAACATTGTTGGCTCATCTCCCATCGGCTAGAGACCTTCACACCAAAACAAGATATAGCTGCCCAGAAATATTCTGACTTATCACACGAAGGAGACTGTTTGGGAAATCTTGGAAGCTGCCCTCATTTCGCAAACATGGAATGTTTTTAGATGGATGGACACAGACAAATTATTTCCTAGGTCTGGGCTAAGTCTGGGGGTGGGGAGTGTGTTCTTTCCTGTTATCAAGCTTTTGATGCAGTAGCCCTTTCAATAAGTTTCAACAAAGCCCAGCAAAGCTGTGATTCTCTGAGCCTTCCTGCCACCTACAAATACCCTGTTTTTCTAGCCTTCAACAATTTCACTGAAGCAAAACATTTGGGTAAAACCAAATTACCTGCCTCGGTGGTCAAGGTGAAAATGTGTCATTCTTTTCTTCCATACTCCTGCTCAGCTACAGTGGCCAGAAAGGATGCTGTTTCCTGAATCTAGGAGGAGAATCCACCCAGAAGCCTCAAATGGTCCAAACTGAGATGAAAAATGAGGGGTTCTTGGTGCTCTCTGAGCTTGGTTCTTTCCTTGCAGATGTTTCATTACCCAACTAGGGAACATCATCAGGGCTGAAAGGAAGAGGGGTTTGCAGGGAGAGGGAGGAAGGTGACAACTGTGGGATCCTTGGTGCTCTCTGAGCTTGGTTGTCTTTTTGCAGATGTTTCATTTTCCAACTAGGTAACATCATCAGTTATAGAAGGGAGAGTGGTTTGCAAGGAGGAGGGGGGAGAAGGAGGACTGTGGGGTCCTTGGTGCTCTCTTAGCTTGGTTGTCTTATGCAGATGTTTCATTATCCAATGAGATAACATCAATTATAGAAGGGAGAGTGGTTTGCGAGGAGGAGAAGGAGAAGAAGGACAGTGGGGTCCTTGGTGCTCTATGAGCTTGGTTGTATTCTTGCAGATGTTTCATTACCCAAACTAAGTAACATCATTAGTGACTAGCATTGATTAGTGACATCACCTTGTTTGGTCATGAAACACCTCCAAGAGAGCCCCAGGGACTCCTTATTCAACCCTGAGCGACAACTATTCCCCTAGATTCCCTTAGAAGCACACTTCAAAAGCTTTTCTTCAAAGGTCACCTGCTTTGGAAGGTCACCGATGGACTCCAATCTCTAGCAGCAACAAAACCCAAATACCTATATTTTTGGAACACCTAGATCAGCTTAACAACGAGAGGGACTGTCGGAATGAAGCCTTGTTGCCCTCTTGCCCCACAAAGGGGCTGGAAAGACACAGCAAGGTGTGACCATGCTGAAGGCATCAGGGAGCCAACAGAGGATCTCATGACTCTCATTTGCCTTCCTCTAGGTCCAGACTTTTGAGAGTATCAAGAGTGACTGCCTCCCAGCCTTTTAGTTTACTTTATTGTCATTGCACATCATACAACGAAATTAAATAAAATCTTTAGTGTACATTATGACTATGAAAATAAAACACAAACACACATCCTTCACATTCTATACATTAAATTGAAAACCCCCTGATATTGCATTAATATTGCACTATACAGTAGAATTCAATAGAGTTCCTGCCCTGAGATATAGATGTGAGCTAAACGTCCAGTTTGAGCTTCTTTGGCGATGGACTGAAATCCGTAATTGTGCGCGGTTTCAATCCATGCTCACCGCTGGAGCACCCCGAGCCGGCTGAATTCAGGGCAAAGCCATCCCGTAGAGGTGGTGAAGAGGGGGGTGACCGCCAGTAGGGTTGAGATGAGCCATATCTCTCCTCCTCAGTTGGCCATTACTCCCTTTCCCGAAGGCAGTTGCAGCAGTGGTCAGAAATGGCCACCTCAAAGAAGACCTCGACCGGAAAAGAATGTGCAGGAGGAAGATAAGAAGAGAAAGTTTTGGTTGACCAGTTTAAACTGAAAAAGCAACAACATTCAGGTACCCTGGAATTTGAACTATAACAAATAACATTGTTCCCAAAGAAGACTTTGAAGCAGCAAAGGGGAGAGGGAATGGAAAGGATTTGGCTTTTTTTCCCCTTCCCTTCCTTATACTGACAGCTAAGAGATTTAAGTAAGAAATTGACAAAAATCCACTTTGACATC
>BHFT01042111.1:0-31799 GCA_004320025.1 Laticauda laticaudata | reverse complement strand
ACTAACCTGCTTTCCAGCTCCGTTCTCCTGTGCAGGGCAACCAAAGAAGACCCAACCAATCAGCTGGGACTTGGAAGGTGGAGAATAGATGGGGTTGGCAGGGCCAGTCAGAGGTGGGATTGGCTGGTCCTCCAAACTACTCAAAATTTCTGCTACCGGTTCTCTGGAACCGGTCAGAACCAGCTGACTACCACCTCTGCATTGCACTGATTCCTCTAACAAATGGGGCAAAACTCACTTAGCGGATTTTTTTCCCTCAGCCATATAAATTCCAGGTTCAACTGTGACCGTGAATCAAGGATTGTACTTACCTGTACAATGCGACCACGTTTGTTGGCGCCACTGAGAACATTTTGCTTCCAAATAACAGACACGCCAAAAGTTGAGATAACAACATCAAGGAAAAACCCCTGTGCCAAGTACAAGAGGTGGGAAAATAACAGCAAAGGGAAAAGGAAAAAGGAAAGGAAGAAAAGGTCAACTTCGAAGATGGAAATCAGATGGAATCCATACTTTGAAGATGAGTCAGCTTTGAAGAATTTGACATGCTGACTTTGCAGCTGGACTGAAATGAATTCCCACGATCATTTTTCTAGATCTGATTTTTTTTTCTTCATGTAAACAGACACCAAAAAATAAATAAATCTGTTTTTCCCAGAAAATAATCTCCATTTGCCTGGTTGGACCTCGTTCTGACACTGAATAGTTTCATCATCTGGAGAGACAGAGAGTCAAAATGAGCTTCCTTTTTGGTTAGTTTTGTGCTTGTGTTTTCAAAGTAGAAAGGACTGGCAGTCACAACCACAACCACAATTGGACTCATCTACTATTATTGGTACCATCTTCACATTCTTTTGCCTTCGTTGTTCTATTTCTATTGGCAGGTCTTTCTATTTTAACATCTTCTCCATTTTTTTATCTTCTCTTCTGCTGTCTCCAGGCCCTGTCACGTCCACTGTACATAATTTTTCCCCTCTTTCTTTTTACAGCTGTTAAGTTTGGAGTGTTGCTAAGTGAGACAGTTGTTAATGTGAGTTTCACCCCATCTTCGCGACACAGCCGTTATATGAATCTCTGCAGGTGTTAAATGAGGGACATTGTGTTTTAGTGAAGTTTGATCACATAATTCCCAAGACACTGCAACGGTCATAAATATGAACCCGTGCACAAGCATCCAAATGTTGATCACATGATGACGGGGATGCTGTGATGGTCGTAAGGGTGAAAAACAGTCCTAAGTCACTTTTTCAGCGCTGTCGTAACTTCAAATGGTCATTAAATGCAGTGCTGATCCAGTTCTACAGAGGAATTATTGAGTCTGTCATCTGCACCTCTCTAACTGTCTGGTTTGGTTCTGCAACCCAACAGGACAGACACCTAAGATCCAGCCGGGCAGTCTGAGGACTGCAGACAATCAACAATGGCTACCCAACCTGACTACATAGAAGAGGCCCTGTAAATTCGTGCGACTACCTCAAAAAAAGGAGAGCTGTGAAAAATGATCTACAGACCTCCTCACATCCCGGACATTAAACTGTGCTAATGCTTCCCTCAAAACGACGCGATAGGGGCATGGCACGACCAGAACAACTAAGACTACACAACAGTTTTATCCGAGACAGCCATCACTCTGCTAGCTAAATACAATAATTCCGCTCAACACTGTCCAACTATTTACAAAGTCTGCAACTACTATCTGACTGTTATATCTTGTCATTCTCGCCCTTAATCACCCTATCCCTCCACACTTTGACTGTATGACTGTAAACTTTGATTTCTGTATCCTTACGATTTTTTATTGTTTCGAGTCATGAATTGCTCTATTATACCCGATGACTAGTTATTAAATCTTGTACCTTATATTCTCTTGACACACTTGCATGAATGTATCCTTTTTCTTTTTATGTACAGCATAAGAGAGCATTTGCACCAATAACAAATTCCTTGGTGTTGCCCAATCAGACTCTTGGCCCATAAAAGAAATTCTCTCTACTCTCTTCTCTTCTCTTCTCTTCTCTTCTCTTCTCTTCTCTTCTCTTCTCTTCCATTCCATTCCATTCCATTCCATTCATTATTCTGTTCTATTCTATTCTATTCTATTCTATTCTATTCTATTCTATTCTATTCTGTTCTGTTCTTGATGGTTGTAAGTCAAATATCTGTAAGAGGAATGCAGAGAACACGCAGCCTCTTCCTGACCACTATTCTCCCCCTTTGCATCCTGGGGGGAGCAGTTCCTTTCCAGAGTTATTTTTCTTCCCAGAGACATTTGATTCAAGTCATTGGATTGGAGTTATTTTTGGAAGCCAATCTGCCACAGAGTTTTTACCCGAGCCAAAAAGATAAAATCAACAGAAATGCATTTCAGAATGTGGCCAGAATAGCACCGAGCGAAGTGGACACCCCTTCGTTCTAGAGTCACAGTTTTAGGTAGTTTTCAACTTACGACTCAAATTTTGAAGTGTCAGTGGCCACGTCTGAGATCAGAGAATCTCCTTTTGGGCACTTGGAAATCAGCTCACCTGCATAGCTGTTTGCTGGATTTCATGGTGACAGTAATGCCCGTTTTTGAGCTGTGGTGGCACAGTGGTTAGAATGCAGTATTGCAAGTTAACTCTGCTCACATTGCCAGCAGTTCAATCCTGACTGGCTCGAGGTTGATTCAGCCTTACATTCTTCTGAGGTCGGTAAAATGAGGAGCCAGATTGTTGGGGGCAAGAGGCTGGCTCTGTGAACTGCTCAGAGAGGGCAGAAAAGTATTGTGAAGTGGTATACAAGTCTAAGTGCCATTGCTATTACTCTTCCTTTTCTCCTTTTTTTCTTCTTTCCTTCCTTCCTTCCTTTCTTGTTTGCTTCCTTCCTCCTTCCTTCCCTCCCTCCCTCCTTTTTTCTTTCCTTGGTGTGCATGTTAGAAGGCAGTATTGCACACTAATTCTGCCCATTGCCAGGAGTTCAATTCTCACCTGCTCAACATTGACTCAGTATTCCCTCCTTCCGAAGTGGTAAAATGAGGACCCGGATTGTTGGGGGCAATGAACTGTAAACCACTTAGAGAGGGTGGTTTGTTTCCTTCCTTCCTTCCTTCTTTCCTTCCTTCCTTCCTTCCTTCCTTCCTTCCTTCCTTCCTTCCTTCCTTCCTTCCTTCCTTCCTTCCTTCCTTCCTTCCTTCCTTCCCTCCCTCCCTCCCTCCCTGTGTAGTGGTTAGAATGGAGTACTGCAGGCTGGCTCTGTGAACTGCTTAGAGAGGGCAGGAAAGTATTATGAAGTAGTATATAAGTGTAAGTGCCATTGCTATTACTTTTCCTTTTCTCCTTCTTTCCCTCCCTCCCTTCCTCCCTCTCTTTTTCCCTCCCTCCCTGCCATTGTTCTTCCTTTTCCTTCCTTCCTTCCTTCCTCCCTCTCTCCCTCCCTCCCTTCCTTCCTTCCTTCGTGCACAGTGGTTAGAATGCAGTATTGCAAGCTAACTCTGCCCACTGCCAGGAGTTCGATCCTGACCAGCTCAAGGTTGACTCAACCTCCCATCCTTCCGGGGTAGGTAAAATAAGGACCCAGATTGTTGGGGGCAAGAGGGTGACTTTGCACAGCGCTTAGAGAGGACTGGAAATGTGAAATGTATTTCTAACCAGGCTAGTCCATCAATTGCCCCCTGCCCAGCCTTAGTTGCAGTGGTGGGATTCATTTTTTTTTACTACCAGTTCTGTGGGCAGGGCCTGGTGGGCATGGCATGGCTTTGTGGATGTGGCTTGGTGGGCATGGCAGGGAAGGATACTGCAAAATCTCCATTCCCTCACCCACTCCCACTAACCTACTTTCCAGCTCCGTTCTCCTGGGCAGGCCAACCAAGGAAGACTCAGCTGATCAGCTGGGATTCGGGAGGCAGAGAATGGATGTGGTTGGCGGGGTCAGTCAGAGGCCATATTGGCCGGTTCTCTGAACTACTCAAAGTTTCCGCTAGCGATTCTGCATAACTGGTCAGAACCAGCTAAATACCACCTCTGCTTGGCGGAGACCCTTCCCCGTATTTTCTGATCTCTGCCATCGCTCTTATGCGCCAGCATGAAACCCCCCCCCGCAAATGGGGCCCCTCCCTCCCATCTGAACTGCTACCCAAATTAATGGCAAGCAATTATTTCAACCTGGAAACTGCTCCAAGTCTCCTCTAAGCACAGCAAGCCAGCGAGGAAATGAATTCATAAATCAGAAATATGGCCCATCGCAGCAGAGAACGGAGGGGGGAAAGGAACACAGGTTCATCTCTGGTGTGCTCACACATGCATGCGCACCACCCCCTTGCTTTGTGCTTGCCTAAGCAAAATGGGGTGCCCCCCTTTCTCTCTCTCTCTCTCTCTCTGCCCTTTTAAGGACATTTACATTGATCTCGAAACCCTGAACCCTGAAAAAGTACAAAAACCAAGCAAATACAGATGGAAAAGGAGCCGGTTGCTTTAATGAATAAACACCATCATCAGTGAGAACAGCAACTCACTCTTAATCCGTAATGATTTCTCACAGGCCTGAAAACAAACCAGCATGCAGTGAGAGTCAGTTGTTTTCAAAGAGAGTCTGGGGAAAAGAAAAAAAAAGCAGGCCTCCTTCATTCTTGATGCAGTGGGCCATATGGGCCATGTGCTTCGGGAAACACGCACCACTTTCCCTGCGTTTTATTAGGATGTGCAAATGAAATCATTGCAGTAGGTTCCTCTCAGCTTTCTCAGATAATCAGACATGCATTGGGCCATGTTTGCCCAATTCAGCTTGTCCTGGTGCAATGCTAAAATTCATTTTTAGGACTCAGTAAGAATGTCGACATCCTGTTTTAGCAATATTGTGGGGCTCAGCCAATGGATTGTATGCACATAAAATCTCTCTTCTAATTATATATATTCTAATATTTATATATATTTCTATGTATGTATGCATCTATCCATCTGTCTGTCCATCCATCCATCCATCCTATATCTATCTATCTATCTATCTATCTATCTATCTATCTATCTATCTATCTATCTATCTATCTATCCACCTATCCATCCATCCATCCGATATCTATCTATCTATCTATCTATCTATCTATCTATCTATCTATCTATCTATCTATCTATCTATCATCTATCATCTATCATCTATCATTTATCATCTATCATATCTGTCTATCTATCTATCTATCTATCTATCTATCTATCTATCTATCTATCTATCTATATCTATCTGTCATATCTATCTATCTATCCACCTATCTATCCATCCATCCATCCATCCAATTTCTGTCTGTCTGTCTGTCTGTCTGTCTATCTGTCTGTCTGTCCTTCTGTCTATCTATCTATCTATCTATCTATCTATCTATCTATCTATCTATCTATCTATCTATCTATCCTCTATCTATCTATCTATCTATCTATCTATCTATCTATCTATCTATCATCTATCTATCTATCTATCTATCTATCTATCTATCTATCTATCTATCTATCTATCTATCTATCTATCTCACATATATCTATCTGTCTGCCTGGCTGGAGAATTTTGGGAGTTGAAGTCCACAAGTCTTAAAGTTGCCAAGTTTGGGGACCCCTGGACTATATTACTGTCCCAGAATCAGGTTTTTTTTCTCTGTGCCTTGTCTTAGTGGCAGTTCTTCCTCCAGACCCTCAAGGTTACTCCTTCTTCGCCTTACACCTAGATGCAAACCTTGAGGTGCCAAACAGCCCTTTGATGCCTCAGCAGAATCACTTAATGAGTAGCAAAGTAGTGACACTCCTCCTTAGGCATGAAATCTCTCCAGCAGCCTTGAAAAAACCATTTTGCTCCAACCCTCTAGCATTAGCAATTCCTGCTGATTAAAGGTAATGACCCCTCAGCCACCTTGAGTACTTTTGGGAGGGGGCAAAGAATTGGCCATCACTAAAAAAAACCCCAAGGGAATGACCGGTTTTAATAGACATGACCTCATCCACCATACAGATGTGATATTTAATAACAATCACTCTGCGTGTCGGCTAAATATCACGAGTGAATGATTTATAATTTGGAGGAAGAGGTGCTTCAAATAGGTTCCTGGGACTGGAAGAATTGGTCTGGACTTTCCTTCTTTCCTTCCCTCTCTCCTTCCTCCTTTCCTTCCTCCCTCTTTCTTTCTTTCTTTCTTTCCTCTCTCCACCCTTCTTCTTTCCTTCTATCCTTCCTTTCTCTCCCTCCCTCCTTCCTTTTCTCTCTCCTTCCTTCCTTCCTTTTTCTCTCTCCTTCCTTATTTTCTTTCTTTGGTTCCTTCCTTCCTTCCTTCCCTGTCTCTCCCTTATTCCTCTCTCCTTCCATCTCGCCTCCCTTTCCTTCTTTCCTTCCACCCACTCGCCCCCCTTCCCCTTCTGTTTTTCTTTCTTTCTTTCTTTCTTTCTTTCTTTCTTTCTTTCTTTCTTTCTTTCTTTCTTTCTTTCTTCCTTTCCTCTCTCCTCTCTCCTCCCTTCTTCCTTCCTTCCATCCTTCCCTTCTCTCTCTCCTTCCTTCTTGTTTCCTTTCCATGGTTCCTTCCATCCTTCCATCCCTCCCTTCTCTGTCTCTCCCTTATTCCTCTCTCCCTCCATCTCGCCTCCCCTTTCTTCCTCCCTCCCTCTCTGTATCTCCCTCCCTCCCTCCCTATCATACAACTTGATTTAATCCAGTTTTTATGATACTGAGGATTTGAAGCCCACTGAGTACAGGACGTTTTTCCTTCCTCTGTGTTTGAACATCTTCTGTTTGCTCTCAGTTCAGATCAGTCCAGCTGTCTAGACTTGAAATTAAAGAAGGAAACCTGAATACAGTAATGATGATGATGATGATGATGATGATGATGATGTATTTTCTTGTAGGGCTCAATTCAGTGGATTGTTTTAAAAGTATTGACCAATCTTTTCATCCACATTTTCTTTTCTTATCTTTTAAATAACATTTCATTACAGTTATTCATGCAGAATAAAATCTAACAAGAATTTATGTTTAGAGTGGAAAAAAAGAACAATGAAAGTAACACGTTTAAAAAAAATATGGTAGTTTCAAATACAGAATAAAAACTTAAAGATTTATATTTAGAATGGAGAAAAGGAAATAAAGATTTCTTTTTAAAAAAACCCAAATGTTATTGTAATTTTTAATCCATAAAAACCGAGAAGGGCTTATATTTGGAACGATGAAAGAAGAATGAAGAAAAACGTTTCTAAACAAAATGTTATCATAATTTTAAAAACAGAATGAAATCTTTAAAAAGACTAATGTTGAGAATGGAAAAAAAGGAATAAAACAAGATTCCCCCCCCCCAAACAATACATTGCAATGTTTTCAATATAGAATAAAAATGAATGAGCTAATATTGAGAATGGGGGAAAAAAACAGAATGAAAAAAAAATGTCTGGATTTTTTTTCCGTGAGAACTTTCTCCTTGTTTTTTTTTACCAATGGGAAGGTTTTGTTTTGTTTTTGTTCTGGCAACAGAAATATGCTACCAAAAGAAATCGGTGCATTCCTTTCCATTATGTGTAGCTAATTTATTTAATCTTTCTCTGTCTTTCACCCTTCAACTTTTTTTTTTCTTGGGATCAGAACCTTTGCCAAGTTTAACTGCTCAACCGATGAAAATCAGGGACAGGCAGTTTACCATTGTGATTGGTAATTAAAATTCAGTCTGAATATCAGCTAAACGTGGTCTTGTTAGACTGGGTTGGTTGCTGAATCTTTCCAATTCTTGCGATTATAATAAAATATATTAAGAAAGTTCAAAACATCCTCACAGATACATCTCATCCTGGGCACCTTTTTTTTGAACTATTACCATCTGGCAGACGGTACAGGATGATAATAAAAACAAGTAGGCTGAAAAACAGCTTCTATATCCCAGGGCAGGAACTCTATTGAATTCTACTGCATAGAGCAATATTAATTCGATAACAGGGGTTTTCTATTCAGCGTGTGGAGTGTGAAGGATGTGTGTGTTTGTGTTTATTTCCATGCAGTACTACACGTGACTTCTACCACAAACTAAAGCAACATGTTCCACGTTACTGTTATTTCATTTCATTTGATAACTTCCATAAGTCACTTTTTTTTCCAGTGCTGTTGTAATCTTGAACAGTCATTAAACGAACTGTTGTAAGACAAGGACTACCGGTAGCTAAAGTAAGCAAGTGTATTGTGTTTCACTTAATTTACAAGAATCTCACCAGACACATTTCCTTCGTTCAGACCTGATTTTGCAGCCGTTTTTACCAAAGTCATGAAAGCTTTATCGGTGTGGTCATTATATAAATCAAGGTCCCCAGTGGACATTCTTTTAAAATATGTTTTATTTATATATTTTCTCTTTGTATACAAAAAGTGCTTAATAAACAGTGTACTGTCTGAGTCCATTTGTCAACATAACAATATTAAACTCCCTAGTTTCTGCCTCTATCATCCAACCATTGATAAAACAGGTTCCAAGTTTGAAAATATTCTGTGTCAAAAAAAAAAAAAAAGGTTATCTTCAGTGTTAATCTGTCCATTTCCGCACAATCTTAATATCTTTTTAATCATTTCTTCTTCTGTGGGTGTTCCCTCATTTTTCCAGTGTTGCACAACTACAATTCTTACTGCTGTCAAAACATGTAATATTAAATAACCCAGGGACATTTTTTTTAATGGAAACTGGGAGGGTTGCCAATTATTCATTCTCAGTAGAGTTGGAAGGGACCTTAAAGGTCTTCTAGTCCAGCCCCTGCTCAAGCAAGAGACCCTATACCATTTCAGACAAGTGACTGTCCCGTCTCTTCTTGAAAACCTCCAGTGATGAAGAACCCAAAACTTCTGGAGGCATTTCACTTATTAACTGCTTTCACTATTTGGAAATTTCTCCTCAGTTCTTGGTTGCTTCTCTCCTTGCTTTGTTTCCATCCATTGTTTCTTGTCTGGCCTTCTGGTGCTTTGGAAAATAAGACTAGATTAACAAAGTTGGAAGGGACCTTGTAGGTCATCCAGTCCAACCTCCCGCCCAAGCAGGAGATCCTTCACCATTTTTTGACAAATGGCAATCCAACCTCTTCTTGAAAGCCTCAGTGATGAAACTTCCACAACTTTCGAAGGCAGCTTCTGTTCCATGGGTTGATTGTTCTCACTTTCAGGAAATTTCTCCATATTTTCAGGTTGAATCTCTCCTTGTTCAGTTTCAATCAATTGTTCCTTCTCTGGCCTTCAGGTGCCTTGGGAAATAGCTTGACCCCTTCCTCCTCTCTGTGGCAGCTCCTCAAATATTGGAACACTGCTCTCCTGTCTCCCCTGGTCCTTCTCTTCTAGCTATTCCCAGTGTTCTGACCCAAGCTTTCTTCAAAGCAAACAGATAAAAGCAAAACCTTTTTAATGCTTCTCTGTGAATTCTGTTCATTCACAGTAAAACTCTATTAAAAACTAATTGTCCCAGATAAGAACGAGCCTTGCCAAGGTTGTGCAAGGCTGCCAAGAACACTAGATTAAATTGCAAGGAAATAATCAAAACCAAAACTCTCCAATCACAAACCAGGATAGTCTGAACTTCCACAAGACTTGAAATGCAAGAAGTTCTTTGCTTCCTGCAAAGAATCCCGCCTCTGAGGGCTGGCTTTTATCCCTTAAGGGTGGGGCCATCACCTTGCAGCCTTACTCCCAAGTCGCCCGTGCTGCTGCAAGTGCTCTTTCTTTCAAGCAGCCCTGCGCACATGTGCAGTTGGCACAGGCTCCTCGGGGACCTCTTCATCATTGCTGCCAGCCTCCACCATCTCCGAAGGCAGCACTCTACTCCCTGATGGTCCTGGCCCCATCCCTGCATCCCAAGCAGGCCCCTCATCTGTGTCCTCACTCTCCGAGACCTCAGCCATCCACACCTGCTGCCAGCGAACCACAAAACCCAGTTCCTGCAACCGTTCATTGTATGTTTCAGCCTCTAGTTCTCATCATCCTGTTTGCTCTTCTCTGCACTCTTTCTAGAGTCTCAACATCTTTTTGATACTCTGGTGACCAAAACTGGATTGAATATGCTTAGGTTGGCTCCCTCTCTTATTTGTGGCAGCCCTCAAATCCTGGAAGGCTGCTATCATGTCACCAAGCAACAGGCAAGCCAGATCCTGCCATTGGGACTGCAAGTTTGAGGACCAAGAGAGGCTGGGCAGAAAATCCAACCCAGGAAAACTCAGCCAGCTCTTACTTACACTTACTTAATTATAACCACAGGACGCTGCAACTGGTTGTAAATACCAGTTGCCCAGCAACATGAATTGTGATCACATGATCGCAGAGAAAGATGGTCAATCAGTTTTTCCAAGGCTGTTGTAAACTTTGTTAAATGAATAGTCATAAAGTCAAGGACTACCTGGAATATAACAATTACCCAGAAAACGATATAGCCTGGACAGGGGTGGGCTTTAAAATTTTTTAGTGAGGGGTTATCTGCCTGGTTGCTGGGTGGGCGTGGCCTAGTGGGCCTCCTGCACCACATCGGGGGGGGGGTATTTTTATTTATTGATGTGATTTGTCAATCGCTTACAAGATAATAGGAATGAGTATAAACATGAGGAAGAATACAGGAAATAGGTACGAATAAATAGGGACAATAGGACAGGGATGGTAGGCACGATGATGCACTTATGCACACCCCTTACAGATCTCTTTGTAATGGGTATTCACTCCCTTCTTTTCTCTCCTCCCTCCATTCTTTTCTCTCCCTTCCTTCCTTCCCCTTCCCTGTTCTCCTTCCTTCCCGCTTCCTTCGTTCCTTCCTTTTATTTTTTTACTTATTTTCTTTCTTTGATTTGTCAATCACTTACAAGGTAATAGAAACTAGTATAAACATGAGTAAGAATACAGGAAATAGGTACAAATAAATGGGGACAAGAGGACAGGGACGGGAGGCAAGATGGTGCGCTTATGCACGTCCCTTACAGACGTCTTAGGAATGGGGTGAGGTCAATAGAGGTTGGTTTGAGGTTAAAGGAGTGGGGGTTAGAGGATGTAACAACAGAGTCAGGAAGTGCAGTCCAGGCATTGACCACTCGGTTGCTGAAGTCGTACTTTCTGCAATCGAGTTTGGAGTGGTTTAGATTGAGTTTGCATCTGTTGTGTTGTTTTTGCCTTCCCCAAGCCTCTGGAAGAGCAAAAACAACCTTCCCAGACTCCAGAGGCTCTCTGGAAGCTGGAAATGGGCCCATTTCCAGCCTTTCCGAACTTCCGGGAGGCCCATTTTTCTCCTTCTGCGAGCCTCCGTGTGTACCCTGCACCGACCTGCATCCAAAACGGGCCACGTGGGAACTCCTGGGAGGGGAGGGGTGGGATGAGTGGGGCCAGACAGGAGTGGGTTTTGGGCTTCTCTGAACTGCACAGAATTTTAGCTAGGGACTCTCCCGAACCCCTGTGGACCCCCAGAAGCCCAGCCCTCAGCCTGGCTCTCTCTGATTGCAATCTAAAGGAAAGCAAAATTAAAAAAAAAACTTGGCTTAGGGAGTATCTGTCTATCTATCTATCTATCTATCTATCTATCTATCTATCTATCTATCTATCTATCTATCTATTTTACTTTGTCAAGTGATTATAAGATAACAGGTATAAGTATGAACATGGTTATGAATACATGAAATGGATACATATGAGAAAATAAAAGAAACAACAGGACAGGGATGGTCGGCACATCGGTGCGCTTATGCATGCTCCCTACAGACCTCTTAGGAAAGGGGTGAGGCGAATAGTAGACAGTCTGAGGTTAAACGTTTTTGGGGTTTGGGGAAGAAACGGAGTCAGGTAGAGTATTCCAGACATTGACCACTCTGTTGCTGAAGTCGTATTTCCTGCAATCAAGTTTGGTGCGGTTAATCTTGAGTTTGTATCTGTTGTTTGCTCTTGTAGGACATTGCAATATATGATTTTATGTACTATACTTAGATCAGACTGAAGGCAGCATAGTTCTAGGTTTTCTAGGTGTAAAATTTCAAGTCTGGTGGCATACTGTATTCTGCAAGGAATAGAGAAGTGGAGAACTCTACTTGTGAAATATTTTTGGACTTTCTCAACTGTATTAATATCAGATACATAATGTAGGCTCCAGGCTGATGAGCTGTATTCAAGTATTGGTCTAGCAAATGTTTTGTATGCTCTAGTTAGTAGTGTGATATTACCAGAGAAAAAGCTACATAGGATTAGGTTAACAACTATTTATTTATCCCTGCTGTTCATTCATCATCTAAAGGATGTAAAATGCAGTACTAGCTATCATGTAATAAGCCCTCTTTTACCCATTTACATAAAAGATGATTGTAGGTTGCTAAATTGGGTCTCCTGAACTCTTTGTGCATGTTCGGTTGTAATAATATTAAACAGTGGAGTTCTATCATGAACATTTCCTTGTGAAATAAATTGAAGGCTGTGGACTTCACTCCAGGCACGTAAGGGTTTGAGGTGTGTAGGTAATTATGTATACCTACTTATTAGCACATTGTTGTGTTGGGTGAACAAAATGTTGGGGTAACAAGGGTTGGTGGCAACCCTTGTTGGTTTTCTACCTTCTAAATATCATTTATTTGCAAGCGTTCACCTTAACAAAGGTAGCGATCTCGGCTTTTCCCACCCCCACCAGCTTTATAGACAGATTATGGTACATTAGCTTGAAACAGTTGGAAATTTATAATTCATAATTCACGGGTGCTCAGTGGGCTTTGCAAATCTCTTGGTTCGGTACAGCTGTTAATCGGCAAAGGTTCATTGAAAAACAAATTTTGGATGCACCGTCACTTGACATGAGGTTCCAGACATTATTTGTCGTTCTGGAAGAGGTCTTTTTGTCACTCGCTGGAAAGTGATTCTTTTAGTTGAGGCTAATACAATGTCCTGGCTTGGCATAAAAGCTAATTTGGTGACATGTGGAACAAAACACACACAGACAACACACGCACAGACACACAATCACACACACACAATCGAATATGAGGTAGGATCAGAAATCCCAACTATGATTACTTTTTGAGGGGAATAAACTTTATTTATTGTCCTATAACCTGAGGCAGCATTTTTAGGTTGGGTTATTATTATTTTTTAATCCTGCCCTTATTATTTTTATAAGCCAATCAGGTGGCAAACATCTCTCCTTATACAATAACAACTTCGGTGAGGTAGACTGGGCTGAAGGAGAAGGACTGGCCCCAAATCACCCAACCGGTTTTCATGATTCAGATGGGATTAGAACTCACCGTCTCCTAATGATTGGCCCAAAGTCACCCAGCTGGCTTTCATGGATAAGGCAGGACTAGAACTCACCATCTCCTGGTGATTTGCCCAAAGTCACCCAGCATCCTTTCACAGCTAAGGCAGGACTAGAACTCACCGTCTCCTGATGATTGCCCCAAAGTCACCCAGCTGGCTTTCAAACCTAATGCAGGACTAGAACTCCCATCCTCCTAGTGATGAGCCAAACTGCTTCTGGTTTCTGGCAAAACAAAAAACAAAACCAGCCCACCCATAGTGTAAAATAGGTGCACTTAGCAACCCCAGTGTTCTCCTAACAACCATGGTGTTTTGCAAAAGATTGTAAAATTGAATTTGGCCATAAGGTGACCCTCTTTACAACGTCACAACTAATGACCATAATTGCCAAGTTTGATTACAGTCATAACCCGAAGACTACACCTATAGCATCTTTGTTCCATTCTGCCAGTTTTGTCCTCTTGTGTCATAGTTATACACAATACGTCAGTGAGGGCCAATATTTTGAATTCCATCGTTATTTTCTTAGCAAGAAAATAAATCCCAACTAACGAATCCCAAGCCCTTCTTGAGGTTTCCAGTTATTTTCTAAGCACTTAATATTTACTGAAATCCAACCATACTGACACTCTTGCTTTTGGTTTCAAATTCGAGGCTGGTCCATTCTGATTGGCTAGGAGCCTGGGTCTGTGTTCACTGGACTTGGAGTTTGATTGATTGGTGTTTCTGGTTTCTTCTGTCTGTTTGGTGGCTTTGATTGGCTGGCAACACTCTGTTCTTGTGTTGGAGGCTTTCAGTGCAGCTTGGCTCCGTGTGAAAGGACGGCTGCTCTTCATTAGCAAGCTGCTATTCATTAGCAAGCTGGGTTTCACCTGGGTGCCTGGTGGGGGGGTTTTTGAGTTGGAGGTATCAGAGGGAGTCTGTCTGTGCTCAGGTGTTTGTCTGTTTTGTGGTGTGGAGACCTTTCTATTTGAGAGTGCAGGTTATACATATACATATATATATATATTTCTTCAATCCTATGTGGATGGAGTCCATTTTGAAAATAGCACTTGCTCTCTCTTAGAGTAATTCATCAGACGTAAGTGAGTCATCTTAAAAGCCACTGGCATGTCACGTATGACTCATTTTGTGACCTGTGCAAGAGATTTGGAGCTGCATGCAGAGGTTTTGGTCCCTCAAAATCTTGATGTCTCCAAACAAATAAAAATAAATAAAGAAAAAAAGTTAATTCTTGTTCACATTTCTTAGGGGAGTTTTGCCCAGGGGTGGCATTCTACCTGGTTGATCCAGTTCTATAAAACCAGTTGTCATGATTCTGCCCAATTCAGATAGCTGGCAAATTGCGCCACTGGCTGGCCCCACCCCTCCTTTCCCTGCCCACTCACTCCTTATCTGGCACGTGCACCATCAAACTTGCCTGATAAGTTGCTATTTTTCCCTTTTTTCCCCCAAGCATCAGCTGTTCTGCTATGCCAGGAAATTTAGATTAGCTAGAAAGCAGGAAATCGTTGGATTTCTTGCTTTTTGCCGTGTTTCTCATATAATAAGGCCGGGTATTATTTTTTTTTGAGCCCCCCAAAAATGGCTTTTTGGGGGTGACTTAATTCCCCCCTCTTGCATCTTCGGGTGGCTGGGCAGCGACGGCTTGAATGTTGATCTCAGCGTTGGTGGGGTATTTCATATCGGGGTCAACGCAGGCAGCACCATATCCGGGTGTGCAACAAAAGTACTTCCTAACGGCAAGCCCCCCCCCACCATCCCCCCTCATTTCACACATTTTAATATAGGCCTTAATTTGGGGGGAGGGGATTAATTTCATTTCATNTAATTTCATTTCATGGCTATAAAACATGCTGGGACTTCCTATTGGGGGAGGCCGTATTGTTGGAGAAACAAGGTAGCTAATCTAAAAGCAGAGCTGAACCTTCCTTAGGACTGAAGTGTCTGTTTTTTCAGTGCAGACTCAGGTAGCAGATTGCAGAATGGTAGATCTCTGAGTGAATCTATGGTTTTGTGAAGAACTCAACCCGCCTGCCTGCTTTGCCTAATTTTGGGTAAAAGTTGCTCTTTTTATATAAAAAATTCAATACTTACATACATAGTGTGTTCTGAGTTAATTTTGTGACTTTGCTTGCAAATTTTATGAGTTTACTTGCAAGCAAATTTTATGTGACAGACTCAGGCAGCAGATTGCAGAAAGATCTGAGTGAATCTGTGATTCTGCAAGCAACTCAATCTGCCTGCCTGTTTTGCCTTATTTTGGATAAAAGTTGCTCTTTTTAAAAATAAATTAAATTTTTACATAACTATTTACAATATTTACATACAAACCACACCCAGCTAGACACATGACCACCAAGCCACACCCACTCAGCAAGCCATGCCCACCCAGTCACATGACCACCAAGCCATGCCTACTTAGCAAGCCATGCCCACCTCGTCACATGACCACCAAACCACAAATGAGGTCATGGCCACAGAACCGATTGTTAAGAAATTGGAATCCCACCCCTGGTTTTGCCCCATTTTACACTCCTTTCTCGCTGCCATTGTTAAGTGAATCCCTTGCAGTTGTGAAGTTAGCAACATGGTCTTTAAGCGAATCTGGCTCCCCCCATGGACTTGGCTTGTCAGGAAGTCGCAAAAGGGGATCACATGAACTTGAGACCCTGCAACCGTCATAAATACGAGTCAGTTGCTGAGCGAATGTAGACCATGGGGGTACTTCAATGGTCGTAAGGGCGAAAAACCGCTATAAGTCACTTTTTAAAATTCAAGTTAAGTTTGAATTGAAAACACAAGTTTGAACAGGCACTATGTGAAGTGTTGAAAGTCAAGGACTACCTTGTAGTTGGAGGCAGTTGTTGCTTGGAGAATTTAATTTCAGATATGCTCCTTTTTAGTTAATATTGGAGGTGTTTTCACTTGAAAAGGGTGTTTCAAAAAGATATGGAGAATTTGCAAAGGTGTGACTCGAGTAATTAGTTACAAATGACATAGAACAAGCAATTAGAAGAACCATTACAGGGGGTTTTCTTCCCCACTCTCCACCCTTTCTCATCTGAGGGCTGTATGATGTTTGATTAAAATTCAAAAGAAGTATGGCAAGGAGAGAAAATTGCATTGAATAATGAAGTATAGCTCGTTATTTTATAAAATATTGGGTACATGGTGTATTTTCCCTTTTGTTTCCCTCATAGATCATTTTGTCAAATTGGATACAATCAAGAGCAGAGAGAAAAAAAGGACTTTGGGACACCAGGATGACTTGATAGAAGGCAAAGTTGTAGATGGCTTTTACATTGGCATTAATCATAAATCTTATTTATTTGTATTGCGCCTTTATTATTTTTACAAATAACTCAAGGCGGTGAACATACCTAGTACCCCTATCTTCTCCTATTTTCCACACAACAACCCTGTGAGGTGGGTTGGGCTGTGAGAGAGAGAGGGAGTGGTCCAACCTTATCCAGCCAGCTTTCATATCTAAGGTGGGACTAGAACTCACAGTCTTCTTGTGATGGGTCCAAAGTTATCCAGCCATTTTTCATAACTCAGGAGAGACTAGAACTCAGTCTCCTGATGACGGGCCCAAAGTTACCAAGCCAGCTTTCATACCTTAGGCAGGACTAGAATTCCCAGTCTCCTTGTGATGGGTCCAAATTTATCCAGCCAGTTTTCATATCTCAGGAGAGACTAGAACTCAGTCTCCTGGTGATTGGACCGAAGTCACCTAGCTGGCTTTCATGAACTCACTGTTTCCTGGTTACCACCCAACATCACCCAGCCATACCTTTCATACCTTACTTAGGCAGAACTAGAACTCACTGTCTCTTGCTTTGTAGCCTGATGCCTTAATTACTAGACCAAACTTTTCCTTCCCATTGGCAGATTGGTGATGGTCCATTTTTGTTTGACACATTTTGGTGGGGTTTCAACTTCCTTCTTGGGGCCTGCGATGGATAGGGTCACACTCTCCAAAGACTAGATCTTACTTTGTTGAACTCATTGTGGCATTTGCTGTTCAGGTATGGATTTTCAGAGCCAAGTCAGATACAAGCATCCATGATCTTGACTGATCTTAAAAAGCTAAATAGAGTTGGACACCATTAACATTTGAGTGGCAGACCAACAAGGCTTACTAAACTGAAAAGAGATTCCATATAAAAGAAAAATTTTATAGCTCGAGGTTGAACTGTGAAGTCCTTGGTACTTTCTGAGCTTGGTTGCTTTCCTTGCAGATGTTTCATTACCCAATCTCTGATGATATTACCTAGTTGGGTAATCAAAAGTCTGTATGAAAGCAACCAAGCTCAGAAGATATCAGGGTGTTCTTCCTCCTCCTCTTCCTCTATACCCTTCTACCACTGTTGGTGTTACCTAGTTGTGTAATGAAAAACATCTGCAACAAAACAACCAAGGTCAGAGTGCACCAAAGACCCCGGGGATTCTGCAAAACCAACCACATCGTAATGATTGCTATGAAGCCTGCCAGGAGTCAACCAGAACTGAGACAAGCCCAAAAGGATGTTTATTTTTTTTTTAAACAACTTGGGATGAACTATTTCCAAATTAATTCCAACTTTGGGAAAACACTCATTTTTGCTGCGAGCAGAAATTATGCTGATACATTTCAGGACAAAATCCTAGCAAATCCTTGGAAACATGTTCCTTAGCAAAGATGTCAAAGTTATTTTGGACTTTCCTGGGCAAAAAATATGTCAGTTACCACTTCTCCTAAAAATGTGTGGCAGTTTCTTTTAATTTCAGCATCTATGTCTATGCTGGTAGAGGAGATACTACCTTGCTACAGCAAGATTAGTCTTTTGCCTGGAGGGATTCATGAATGTAAAATTCCTCTCTGTGTTTGCTGAGTTCACAATATGACATTTTGAATAGAGTACAACATTCTAACAACCAGAGAGCATATCTTCCGTAGAATAATTAGCAAAACTTGTGACTTAGCTGTTTTTCACTTTGGTGAGAAAAAGACTTTTGGGTTGTAAGGGCTAAAACACATTTAACAGATTAACAGAGTTGGAAGGGACCTTGCACTGTAAGGTCATCTAGTTTAATTTCCCCAGCTGCCGCCCAGGCAGGAAACCCTACACCATTTCTGACAAATGGCAATCCAGTCTCTTCTTGAGAGCCTTCAGTGATGAAGCTCCCACAACTTCTGAAGGCAACTTCTGTTCCATCGATTGATTGTTCTCCAGCAGAAAATTCCTCCTTATTTCCAGGTTGAATCTCTCCTTGTTCAGTTTCCATCCATTATTATTCCATGTCTGGCCTTCAGGGACTTTGGGAAATAGCTTGACCTCCTCCTCCTCTCTATGGCAACCCCTCATGTATTGGAAGACCCCTATCCTGTCTCCCCTGGTCCTTCTCTTCCCTAGACTCGCCAGGCCCAGTTCCTGCAACCGTTCATTGTATGTTTTAGCCTCCAGTTCCCTAATCATCTTCGTTGCTCTTCTCTGCAGTCTTTCTAGAGTCTCAACATCTTTTTTATAGTGTGACGAAAACAGGATGCAGTATTCTAGGTGTGGTCTTACCAAGGCTTATATCTTCAGAGGTTGTGGGTGTTCCCAACACTGGAGGTTTTTAAGAAAAGTTTCGACAGCCATTTGTCTGAAATGGTATAGGGATCCTACTTGAGCAAGGGTGGGGATAGATTAGAAGACCTTCAAGGTCCCCTTCAACTCTGTTATTCTGTTATGTCTGTTATGGGTAAAGAAGTATTGTTCATAAGAAATAAGACCCATTTTTAAAAGAAGTTGCTTCGCAAACATGTTTCTTCATAATTGCGAATGTTTCGGTGGTACGGCAGCCAGCTTCACTTACATGTATGGTATTCAGCTTTGTTCAGGTATTTTCCCATGTCATTATAGTTGTGCTTTTAAAGTTGTAGCACTTTTTGGCAGAATCTCATTTTGCCATCATCAGGCTTCTCTCCTTGTGGTTAGTCTGTGAGTCAGACTTTCACAAGCCATTTCATTTTAAATTTGGGGCTGCCTACTGCTGTGCCCAGATGGTCTTTTTCTTCAATCCTGATTGGTTGGGTAGTCTCTGTCTGTTGTTTGTTTATTGGTCTTGGAGTTTGCTGTTTCTGCTTGATTGATGTTCTAATATCTATTATTGTGGCTTTTTTTTGTGTCTTGATTGGCTGGCAATATTGGTGTTACCTGTATTGGAGCTTTTAGTGCAGCTTGGCTCAGAGTAAATGGACGGCTACATTTGGTTCGAAAGCTGAAGTTCATCTGGGTGCCTGGTGGGGTGTGTTTGAGCTGGAGGTATCAGGGGGAGTCTGTTTTGTGCCCAGGTGTTTGCCTGCTTCGTGGTGTGGAGATCTTTCTAAATTTGAGAGTGCAGAAACTTCCAATGTTGACAGTCTTGGTGATACTCCCTGCTCCTTCTATTCCATCGCTTTACGTCCTTTTTCAATCTCTATGGCTTCTCTGACTGATTCTGGTGGCTGGGGTTTCTATAGCGGCTTAGGGGTTTTAGTGCCATTGAAGTTGGATGTTGTGACCTGTGGTTTTTCATGTGCTTGGACTAAGTGAGGAGGTGTGTTACCAGCTTTTTAACTATATTTTTTGTGTTCAATCTCCAGGCGGGTACTATTCTTCTATTGGTTCTGCCCCAATGTATGTGGCCGAGCAGATGCACAGGGGACTTCAATACAGGAACACAATGTTTGCCAGCCAATCAAGACACAAAAAAAGCCACAAAACAGACAGAAGATATTAGAAACACCAATCAAGCAAACTCCAAGACCAGTAAACACAGACCAAGACTCCCAACCTATCAGGATGAAGAAAAAAAACTATTCTGGCACAGCGTAGGCGAGCCCCAAATTTAAAACTGAAACGGCCGTGAAAGTCTGACTCACAGACGAACCCAATACAGAAGCCTGATGATGGCAATTGAGATTCTGCTGAAATGTTGCTACAACTTTAAAAGCATTACAATGACGTGGGATAATACCCGAACAAAGCTGAACAGCATATATTTATATATATATATATAAAATATACAGTATTTATAGATTCTGTTGCATTGATCAACTTCTCAGCTGTTTCTTTCTTGTTCCTTAACAGTTTTCGCCAACCTGGAAATTCCCTGAGCTTTAACACCAAGGAGGTGGATTTAGTATAAAGCTATGGTAAGCAAAATTTGACCCCAGTTGGTATAGATGTTGACATTTTGATTATTAACTTGGTCCTCATAGTGCTTCCTTAACTGGATGACCTTCTTGGATTCCTCTCTCTCTTCAAATGTACCTGTGTGGTGGAACCCATACTTTGGATGAAGATTGCCAAGAGTCTATGGAGCTTCTCAACCATCCAGGTCATGGATGTCCCAGATATGCTTTTTCAAGAGACAACTGAACTTTCTTGGTTTTGACTTGAAACTGTTTCACTTCTCATCCAAGAAGCTTCTTCAGTTTCTGACTGAAGGGTGGAGAATGGAAGGATTTATTTATATTCCTTCCAGATGACTGCAAGGAATATAAATCTTTCTTTCCATTCTCCATTATTCAATCAGAGACTGAAGAAGCTTCTTGGATGAGAGGTGAAACATCTTCAAGGAAAAGCCAAGAAAGTTCAGTTGTCTCTTGAAAAAGCATCTTTGGGACAACTATGAACTGGATGACTGAGAGTCTCCATTGATAATGCCAACAGGGCTTGACTGCAAATGTTTTATTTTGAATGAAACCCTTCTGTTCTTCCTTCTTCCCTTTCCTTTTCTCCCTTTCTCCTTCCCTTTCCCTTTCTCTCTCTCTCTCCCTCTTCCTTCCTTCATCCCTCCTTCCCTCTTTCTTTCTTTCTTTCTCCCTCCCCCTCTCTCCCTCCCCCTCTCCCTCCCTCCCTCTTTTTTTCTTTCTTTCTTTTTCTCTTTCTTTCTTTTTCTCTTTCTTTCTTTGTTTCTTTCTTTCTTTCTTTCTTTCTTTATTTATTTATTTATTTATTTCATTCATTCATTGCATCCAAGATTCCTGCATGCAGCTTCTGTCAGCCTCTTCCCATCTTACCCTTTAATACTCTTTGGTCTTTTGAATTTTATTTTGTTTATTTAATTTTATTGTAGATGTGATTTATTCCATCGAGCGATTCCAATCTCAAAATGGAAATATTTGTCACAGTTCAAAAGTTTGCTCTTTGGAAAGTTTCACCCTGAAACTCTGAATTGCTATTTTTGTTCTGTTCTTTCTGAGACAACGGGTGAGTTCTTGCTTTTCACAAAATTCTGCAGAGTTGGGAACAAACGGGGATTGTTTGTCCTAAATATTTTGTTCCTGTTGTGCTCTTATCTCCACGCCTTGCTTTTTTTTTTAAAAAAAAATAAGTTTATTATAGTCAAAACCATTTACATGTGGGAAATGTATTATTAACTTTATTGCAAATGAAGTTCGATAACAAAAAGCAACTGTAAAACTTTTGTGCCTCCAAGAATTAAGCAACAGCGGGTTCTTTTCTTTTTCTCTGTTGAAATTTTTTTTTCCTTTTGCAAACAAAGCTTGCAAAACCATATTTACCACAGCTTTCTCTTCTCCTGGAAATCAGGTTCTGCTCCTACCATATGTCAGTATTATTAGTATGATTTATTTATCATTTTTTTAGATTTACTGCTCCCTTTATAGCCGATCATATTCGCTGCAATGCACAATAAAAGCCGAATAAAATCCTCATACTTCAAACAAGAACAAACAGTCCTAATAAAACAATTTATTAAAACCTCCAATCGAGGACAATCTGCAAGGATTAAGACGGGCACTGGAAGAATTTTAAAAAGCATGATGGAGATAACCTTCTAAGAACACAGCTCAGGGACAGCCTTAATGGGAAACACAAAGCACTTTGGTTGCCAGGAAAATAACAAATGTGGAACTAGGTAGATCTCTCAGGGGAATTCTATCTTATGATGGAGGGATTGAATGCTCAGAGGTTCTGCTTGTGGAGTAGGTTACAACTCCTCAAGTGAAGTTGTTTGGAGTCAGGTCTCCAAGGATCTCAAGAGGAGATTGGGAAAAAAATGTTGAGACTTTGAAAAGAGGTGCAGAGAAGAGCAACTGAAATGATGAAGGGCCTGGAGGCTAAAAATATGTGAAGAATGGTTACAGAAACTGGGCATGTCCAATTTAATAGAAAGAAGGACTAGGGGGAACAAAAGAAGAGGGAGGTCAAGCTGTTATCCAAAAGCACTTGAAGGCAAGTCAAGAAGCAATAGACAGAAACGTAATGAAGGAGAGAATCAATGTAGAACGAAGGAGAACATTTCCAACAGTGTGAAAAATTAACCAGGGGAACAGCTTGCCTTCAGAAGTTGTGAATGCTCTATCTCTGGAGGCTTTTAAGAAGAGACTAGATAGCCATTTGTCTAAAATGGTTTAGAGTCTCCTGCTCAAGCAAGGGGTTGGACTGGATGACCTCCAAGGTCCCTTCCACTTCCGTTATTTCTATGGAGCCATGAAGAACTTTTTAGATTTATGCCACCCTTCTGACTTGGGTGGAGAAATAAACTGAAAGCCAGTGGCATGATATTGCCATGATTTCATGGTAACATTTTTTTTGTTTTATTTATTTATTTGTCAAAAGCTTACAATATAACAGAAACAAGAATCAACATAAGTTTAAATACAAGAAATAGGAACTAATCATTGGGGACAATAAGACAGGGACAGTAGGCATGATTGTGCACTTATGCATGCCCCTTACTTGGGTTTTTCTACTTGAGTTTTTCTGGCCATCTTCAAAATGAACTTCGCAGAGAAACCATAGCATTAATTTAAGCAGGTACTATATCCAGACTACCGCTATCCAAGTAGAATAATAATAGATAGAAAAGAATATTTGCGGCTCAGGATTGAAGTATGGGATCCTTGGTGGTGTTCTCTGAGCTTGGCTGTTTTCTTGCAGATGTTTCATTTCCAAATTAACACCAGTGCACTGATTTATGTTACCTACTTTGGGAAAGGAAATGTCTGCAAACAAAACCACCAAGCTCAGGGAGCACCAAGGACCCTACAGAAATAACTCTAAGAGGATTTGAAATGTGGGCAACACCCAGCTGAACATATTTTCTTAGATGATTGTGAGTTGTTGCTTGATTGTTTATATTTTACATTCTTGCAGAGGGGGGATGCTGTTTTATCCCTTCCTGTCCATGGGGGAGGGATGTCCAAGAGGAGGGCATTAATTTGCTGGAACTGAAGACTTTGGGGTACCCCAAGGTCTCCACTCCACCTCCCAAAATGCCACCAGAGTTGACTCCTTTTTCTAACTGCTCAAGATGACAATAATGAGAGAAACTCACCGTTTTTCTTATTTGCTAAAGTGGCCTTTCTCTGGATGTAGTTAAATGATGGGTGAAAGTCATCCCTGAAGTCTCATTTCCTTCCTGATTATCTTTCTGTTACAAACCATCCTCAGTATGAGATCCAATGTAGCTCAAAAAAGATTGAGCTGTGGGGTGCAAACTTCCATTTGAAATGTCAATCCAACCTTGGTTGGTGTCAGGAGATAAACAGAGCTAGAGTTTGCAATTTGTGTTCAGATGGCGATCTTTGGGCTGTTGATCCAACGGGGGGGAGCTTTTGAAAAACTGCCAGGAGAAGTCAAACTGGCAAACCACCTCTGTCACACTGCCAAGAAACCTGTTAGACATGGCTTTCAGGAGTCAAGCTTAACTTGACCCTCTCTGTCCTTCCAAACCCCTGGTGCAAATTTTTGGCAGCCGGCCTTGGGATCTGCAGGGAAAGTGAAGTTACAGCTTGCCAATGGACTGTCCTTTTCTTAATTAGACTGTTAGTTAATGCTTCATTAGGATTCAGCTCTCCTCAGTCGAAGTCTCCAAGATTCCTAGAATCAAGGAGTTCCATGGCCTGCATTGGCAATTGTTCTGTTGACCTCCAAAGCAAAAATTATTTATTTAGGAAAAAATGTATATGCCCTCCCACCCCAACTTGCTCTCAGTGATTCTGGGTGGCTTATAAGAATAAAAGAACAATGCAAGAACAATAAAAAGCAATATCCCCTCTCCAGTGGTGGGATTCAACATTTTTTACTACCAGTTCTGTGGCTGTGGCTTGGTGGGCATGGTGTGGCATGGCATCACTTGGTGGATGTGGCTTGGTGGGCATGGCAGGGGAAGGTTACTGCAAAATCCCCATTCCCTCCCTACCCCACTATCCTGCTTTCCAGTTCCGTTCTCCTGTGCGGGGCAACCAAAGGAGACCCAGCCAATCAGCTGGGACTCAATGGGAGGCAGATAAGAGATGGGGGTGGGGCCAGTCAGAGGTAGTATTGGCCAGTTCTCCAAACTACTCAAAAGTTCCACTACCGGTTCTCCAGAACTGGTCAGAACCGGTTGAATACCACCTCTGCCCGTGTCTCACCAACAACAATAATCAAATGGGGCACTTGATGGGCTCCATCCCACTCTGAAGTCCCCAGGCTCTCGTCGAAACCACATCTTCCCGTCCTTTGGGAAGGTTGTCAAAGTGAGGACCAATCTAATCTTTGCAGGGATGATGTTCCACAGGGAGGAAGCCACCACGGAGAAGGCCCTTCTTCTTGGTCCTGCTAGGAGAGGGGACCCATAGCATTCCCTACCTCCCCACTCTGGTGGGTCAGACAGATGTGATTGGGAAAATATGGTCCTTCACATAACCTGATCCCAAACCATGTAGGTCTTTGAAGGTGACAACCAACACTTTGAGTTGAATCTGGAAGCAAATTGGCAGCCAGTGCTACAAGGCCTCTTCTGTTGGACCCTGCTACTAAAAAAAGCTAGATCCTGAATCCATCACATCCGATACGGAGGCTCGGAAGAAGCTATCAATTGAGAACTGATCTGCTTCTCAGGCCATTGAACGTCTCTGTGCAAAAAGACAGATTATTCCCAACAACTAAGGAGACCGTGTACATTTGCTTCACGCTGCTATTGTTGGCTGCCGCTGTGAAACAAGCAACCTCAAAAAAAGAAAGAAAAAATCACCCCGCTCTTCAAGGTGGGAGTTTTATACACGCACACACACACACACACTCCCTCCTCTTTTCATTTTCTCTTTGCAGAAGATCGATATTTTGGTCACAAGGTGGACATGAATTGCCTTCCAATTTGTTCTCATAGTGGTCCAGCACATCATTCTTCTCCTATCCTTCCAAATTAGGAGGGTTATCGTGTTAATTGGTTAGGCCAGACTTGTTGACTTGGATGCGAGGGGAAGGCATTGCGAGCTAGGGATGGACTTAAAGTGTGCAAATATGTGAGGGGAAACACCCACCCACCCCTACCCAAAAGGCACCAGGCAAGGATGGCTGGTTGTGTAGATTGGTCTAGGCTGGGATAACTGTGGGAGTGAGGAATAGACTGAAATGCATCCTGAAAAGGAGGGATGCTGTATTGCGATACACTTGTGCTTTTAGAGTGAAGCAGAAAAGAAGAGATCATCTAAATTGACCTACAGCAGCAACTAGAGGGGGTGTTTTCCTCTACCCCTGGCAGGCCTCAGGAATGACATGTAAAGCTACTTCTGAGTAGTTTCTTTATTCCTGTTCACCTATAGGCAGAATCTTGCCGGTGTTCTGACCCAAACCTGGTTCCAAAAGAGCAAACACAAGACAAAGGCAGCAGCCCCACCTTTTAGTGTTTCATCTATGAATTCTGTTTTTTCTCAGATAAAAGGCTGTTTCCAACTAATTAGCTCCGACAAGAAAGAGCCTTGCCAAGTTTTTGCAAGGCTGCCAAAAAACAACAGATAAGAAATAGTTTACAACACAAGAGTCTTCAAATACAAACTGGAATGTCTACGAGGCTGAGTTTCAAAATGTCTTTGCTTCCTGCAAAGAACGTTCACTGCACAACTGCCTTTTATCTTCTTGAAGAAGGGGCCATTACCTTGCAGCCTTACTCCTGAGTCGCCTGTGCTGTTGTAGCTGCTCTTCCCTACGAGCAATCCTATGTGCACTTGGCACAGGCTCCTTGGGAACCTCCTTATCGCTGCTGCCAGCCCCCACAATCTCTGAAGGCAGCAGCCCACTCCCTCATGATCCTGGCTTTCCCAGCCATCCGCACCTGCTGCCGGTTAGCCACAACAGCCGGACTAAAGTAATTATCTGCATCACAACAGATATACTCTGTGAACTGTTAAGGAGGAGCTGTCCGAACTTTCTTCCTGTCTAACACACATTCTAAGCTTTGCTGCCTCCTTTCCCTTTGGGAAAAAAAAATATCTCCCTCCACCCTAACCAACAGCCCCACAACAAATAGTGATGAAAGAGCTTGTGAACTTCATAGGGCATTGTCTTCTTCTCCTCTTTAGTAAGTTTTCTGGACAGCAGAGGAACAAAACATCTCACCTCTTTGATTGCTTCTGTTTTATCAATTTTGCCCAGATAGATATCTTTGCATTATCTAGTTTGGTCTAGTGGTGAAGGCACCAGGCTAGAAAGTAGGAGACTGAGAGTTCTAGTCCTGTCTTCGGCCTGAAAGCTATCTGGGTGTCTTTAAGCCAGTTACCAGGAGACAATGAATTCTAGTTCTGCCTTAGGCATGAAAGCTGGTTGGGTAACTTTGGGCCAGTCACCAGGAGACTGAGAGTTCTAGTCCCATTTTAGTCATGAAAGCCGGCTGGGTGACTTTGGACCAGTCCCTCTCTCTCAACCCAATCTACCTCACAAGATTGTTGTTGGGGAGAACATAAGAAGGCAAAGGGTTTCTTTGGATATGTTTGTCACCTGGAGTTATTTATTTAAAACTAATAAAGGTGGGATATGAGGAAAAAAAATAAATAAATTATTCCCGAGAATAGAAATAGGAGTTGCCCTCATAAATCCCCTGGAAACAAGGGAACAGAAGATGCTTTCATGCTTTCCTGTAATTGCACGAACGAAAAGATTCTGTTACATATTTTGTCAGGTGTGGGGAAAAAAAAAACATTGAAAGCTTTTCTTCAGTTCCTCTCTGGACCTAATTAGCCATGTGGTGCTTTTTTCCGAGGTAAACGCAGAGACCTCTCCCAGTGATTTAGAATCAAACGATCAGATTGGCTTAAATTACCCCCTTTTTTCCCCTCCCCATCTCTTTTTCCTGGAGGAGGATTTTCTTAGCATTCAAGTTCACCTAGGCAGTTAACTGTAGCCAGATTCTGGTTTGTAGATAAGCAAATTAAGCCCTTTTGTGTTCCTAATACTCGCACAAGGCTATTTATAATATCAGTTAATTCTTCATCTTGGTATGTCTCTTTGACACATCTGTTATGAAACCCACACAGAATTTTGTCTCTAAGTCTGTGTACAGACACCTGTGCATTGCTGCTTTACGTTTCATGCTTACAGCTTTGTAGCCACCAAAAAGTTCAAACTTCCCAGCGTTCACAAATTCAGGGATGAAAAATGACACAATTATATATATGTGTGTTGTATGTGTGGTATATATATATATATATATATATAGATACTATATTATATATATATAGTATATAATATATATATTAATATATATATATAATACGATGATACATAGTATATATTGTTTAAGCTTTCGGGTGGTACTTAACATTTGTGTTTTAGCTTCCTTCCGGGATTATCGCCACGTCAATTGTAGTTCTGTTAAAGTCTTGTTAGCAACATTTCAGCAGAATCATACAGAAAGCCTGATGATGGCAGAAATGAGATTCTGCGATGAAACGTTCTTGCTACAACTTAACAGAACTACAATGACGTGGGATTAAACCAGGAAGCTAAACAGCACAAATATATATATATATATTATATATATATTATATATATTATATATATATATATATATATATATATATATATATATAGGTGCTGTTTGCTCTCCTCGGGTATTACTCCCACGTCATTGTAGTTCTGTTAAAGTTGTAGCTCATTTGTAGTTCTGTTAAAGTTTGTAGCAACGTTTCAGCAGAATCTCATCCTTCGCCATTCATCAGGCTTCTGAATGGAAGTGTGTCTCACGTGCCTCTGTTTCAAATTTGAGGCTCGGTTCTCTTCTGATCTGGCTATTAACTGGTCATGTGCTTTCATTGACTTCGGAGTTGATGATGGTTGTTTTGGTTTCTTCTGTCTGTTTTGTGGCTTTGATTGCTGGGCAGCACTCTGCGTTCTTGTGTTTGGAGGCTTTCAATGCATGCTTGGCTTCGTTGTGAAAGGACGGCTGCTCTTCATCAGCAAGCTGGCGGTCACCTGGGTTGCTGGTGGGGGGTGTTTGAGTGGAGGCATCAGAGGAGTCTGTCTGGCTCAGGGTGTTTGGTCTGTTTTGTGTGTGTGGAGATCTTTCTATTTGAGATGCAGCTTCCAAATGATTGACAGTCTGATGGAATCATCTCTTCTATCATGGCTGTCAGTCTTTTTTCAATTCTCTATGGCTTCTCTTGATGATTCTGTTGGTGCGGGTTTCTATTAGTGGCTAGGTTTTGGTGCCATTGAATAGTTGATTTGTGACCTGTGGTTTCACGTGTTGGACCGTTGATGAGGAGTGTGTGTCCAGCTTTTTACTGCAGTTTTTGTTGTTCATCGTGAGGCGGTACTTATTTTCTATTGGTCTGTCCAATTATGTGGCCGGCATGGATGTACAGGGAATTTCGTATATGCCTTGGGTTTTCCAGGTCAATTTTGTCTTTGCGGGTTCCTCAGGATGGGCTGCTATTTTTTTGTTGTTTGGGAAGAGTCTTGAGTGATGCCTGTGGAGTATCTACTGATTTTATCTTTTAGTACCTCTTATGTAGGGCAAGACAGCTTGGTTCCATAGGTCTAGTTGGTTCTTTCATTAGGTCTCTGTTATGTTTTGTGTGTTTTTGTTCGGATCAAGCTGGTGATTTATGTTTTTGTTGGAAGCCATTGGCTGTCCAAGACTCAGTCAGGTGCATAGTTTCAGTCTTTATATGTGTCTTATCTGCAGGCGTTTGGGTTCTGGTAATTAGTGTCTCGCCACAGAATTTATCGGTGCTGGGTGGTGGTGGGATTGGGCGTTGAGGTAGCGGTTGGTGTTGTGTGTTTTTTCTTTTGGTAATGGTGTGTCCCAGTGTGCCATCTGTTCTTTTGTTAGATTAGTACATCTAGGAATGTAGTTGTTTTGTTATTTCCGTTTCCATGGTGAACTTGATTTTGGGGGTGTGTCTGTGTTTAGGTGTGTTAGGAAATTGTTTAGTTTTTTCTTTGCCATGGGGGCCAAATCACAAATGTGGCATCGATGTATCTTAGCCATAGTTTGGGGTTTGTGGGTGGGCATTTTAGGCCAGGGCTCTGGATTCGAATTCTCCATGAACAGGTTTGCAATGACGAGGTGACCAGTGGTATCCCATAGGGGCTCCTTCAATATTGCTTGTATCTTCTGTCTTTGTATATGAAAGATGTGTTGGTTAGGCAGCTGTTCTGTGAAGTTCCATGCGCGTACGGTTAGCTGGTTGGTATTTATTTTTGATGATTCCAAGAGTTTCTTTTATTCGGGACTGAGTGATAGTAGAAACCACGTCAAAACTGTACAAGCAGATCTCTTGTTACGTGTAGCTCTTTGATTATTTCTAAGAAGTGGTATGAGTTTGTACATAGTTGAAAGCTGCGGTTTAGCATGGGGCTGTAGTGTTTTGACTACAGTAGTTAGCTAGGTTTTGTATGTCTCCTATGGAGCCTTGACTATGGGTCTGAGAGGTATGCCTTCTTTGTGTATTTTTGGTGAGGCCGCATATAATTTGGGGCATCGGTAGGAAAGATTTTTCTATTGGGATGACTCGTCTGTTGATTTCCTTTGCTTATTGTGCTGGTTTGATAATTTTCTTCTTGTGTTAATTTTTTCCAAGATATGTGGTGGGTCTGTTTTATAGTTTGTATGTGGAGTTTGGTAGGGTCTGTCAATTTGTTTCATAGTCTTTTCTTGTTCCGATTTTACTACTGTGCATTTCGCTTTGTCTGCTGGAGTATTATTTATGCTGTTATCATTTTCAGGGTTTGGAATGCTGTGAATTCATCTTTTGCAAATTATTTTTGTGATGCGTTCTTGTGCATAAGATGGTGGTAACCTGGTGTCTTATTCTAGTCAGCTTCATCAGGGTATTTAATTTGGGAGCTGGATTCTACTGCACATATGATGGATCTGTTGGGAGTTTTTTTGGGTGCTATGCATAATTAAATCCTTTGGATAGGACATCTGTTTCTGTTTTGTTGTTCTCTGGTTGGGAAACTTGGTATACTTAATGTGTTCAGGTGTTGTTGGTGGGTTATTGGGAATTTTTCTTGTCATTTTTCTAATTTTTTAGTTCTTTTGTGAGTTGTATCATTTTTGTAAGTGCTTTCAGTTTTCAGCTCTCAAGTTGTAAAAGTGTTATAATCCTATCCCAAAGTAGAGGGTGGGATTTGCTGCTCAATTCCAGGTGATAGTGCCTTAGCAATCTTTGTTTTAACTGAGCTAATTGGAATCTTTTTACTGTGAATTCATTTTCTGAGTAGAGCCAATTTCTGTTCTTTTCAGGATAGCGTTTGGTAGCTCTGCTGTTGCTGATGAAATGTTAATTTGAAGCAGGTACTGTGTTACACTGTTGTCTCTGCAGCTGCCATAGAATTTTAGGTCACATAGTATTCCTGCTCTTTTAACTTCCAGCATTCTCATAGCTCTTGATCTGCTGTTATTTCCTCCCCGTAGAGGTCAGATATTTGTTTTTTTAAGCTCTCGCGGGTACTTACATTTGTGCCTGTTTAGCTTCCTGCGGTATTATCCACTCATTGTAGTTCTTGTTAAAAGTTGTAGCTCATTGTAGTTCTGTTAAAGTTGTAGGCAACTTTCAGCAGAATCTCATCTGCCATCATCAGGCTTCCTGAATGAGTGTGTCTCACTTCTCTGTTCAAATTTGAGGCTGGGTCTCTCTGATTGGCCTATTAACCTGGGTTGTGTTCATTGGACTTGGAGTTTGATTGATTGTGTTTCTGGTTTCTTTTCTGTTCTGTTTTTGGCTTTATGGCTGGCAGCACTCTGTTCGTTGTGTTGGGAGGCTTTCGAATGCTGCTTGGCTTGTCGTGAAAGGACGGCTGCTCTTCATCAGCAAGGGGTTTCACCTGGGTGCCTGGTGGGCTGGGGTGTTTGAGTTGGAAGCGCAGTCAGAGGGAGTCTGTCTGTGCTCAGGTGTTTGGCGTGTTTTGTGGGTGGAGATCTTTCTATTTGAGATGCAGGCTTCCAAAAATGATTGACAGTCTGATGGAATCATCTCTTCTATTCATGCTTGTAGGTGCTTTTTTCAATCTCTATGGTTTCTTGATGATCTGGCTGGGGTTTCTATTAGTGGCTAGTGGTTTTGGTGCCATTGAAGTTGTATGTTGTGACTGGTGGGTTCGTGTGGACTAGTGAGGAGGTGTGTTCCAGCTTTTTGACTGCATTTTGTGTTCATCTAGGCGCTACTAAGTTCTTCTATTGGGTCTGTCCAATGTATGTGGCCGGGCATGATGTTACAGGGAATTTTCGTATATGCCTTGGTTTTCCAGGTCAATTTTGTCGTTTGGGTTCCTCGGGATGGCTGCTATTTTTTTGTCTGTTTTTTGAACGCAGTCTTTGATGTTGAT
>BHFT01042110.1:0-15707 GCA_004320025.1 Laticauda laticaudata | reverse complement strand
TTTTGAAGGCAGTCTTGATGTGATGCCTGTGTAGTATCTTACTGATTTTGTCTGTAGTTCCTCTTATGTAGGGCAGGGCAGCTGTTCCATAGGTCTGTTGTTCTTCTAGGTCTCTATTATGTCTTTGTGTGTTTTTGTGGATCAAGCTAGTGATTTTGTTTTTGTGGAAGGCGTTGGCTGTCAATACTTTAATCAGGGTGCAAAGTTTTTGCGGGTACTTACAGGTATGCTGTTCAGCTTCCTTCGGGTGTTATCCCACGTCATTGTAGTTGTGCTTTTAAAGTTGTGGCAACGTTTCGGCAGAATTTAATCTGCCATCGTCAGGCTTCTGTATTGAGTTCGTCTGTGGGTCAGGCTGTGATAGCCGTTAATTTTAAATTTGAGGCTAGCCTGGGACAACAGTAGGCTAGTCTCAAATTTAAAACCAACGGCTGTGATAGCCTGACCCACAGACGAACTCAAAATAGAAGCCTGATGATGGCAGATGTGATTCTGCCGAAATGTTGCTACAACTTTAAAAGCACTACAATGATGTGGGATAATACCCGAAGGAAGCTGAACAGCACACATGTAAGTACCCGCGAAAATTTAAAAAAACAAATAAAACATATCTATCTATCTATCTATCTATCTATCTATCTATCTATCTATCTATCTATCTATCTATCTATCTATATTATTCTTAAGAATATCGTGTCTATTTTAAGAATGTGCCAAGCAGAATCCGAGTGGAAGTTATGCTTTATTTTGAATGCTATAATCTCAAAGCTATATATTGAAGAGTTTGAATGGATAAAATTAAAGGATATAAAGGTGTCATAGTCTAATTGGTAACTACAGGGAAAAATTTGCGTTATAAGAAAAGATAGTATGAAATTGTAACAGGACAGAGAAAAGTATAAATATAATGGTTTAACTTGACTTGAGATAATTACAACAAAGTTGAGAAAATTAAAAGAGGGGAAAAACTATAGAAAATATAAAGTGGTAATAAAATATGGAACAGAGTGTAAAAATGAGCATGGAATTGAGTTTTGTGTCTTTATGAAGAAGTGATATGCTGGGACCATGCTATTTTCAAAAAATATGTTTTATTTGTATTTTGTCTTTGTGAAAACCCAAATAATTTTTTTTTTAAAAAGAAATCTAAATCTTGCTATCCATTTATTAAGTTAGAAGGTGACAATATAGCCTTGAAAAATATCAAATGCTATTTGATGCTATTTGAACATCAATAGTTGTTCAACTATTTGAACAATAGTTCAAAGCTGTTCACGAAATCAAAGCTATTAAAGGAAACCCATCTGAATGAATATTATTATTTTAATATCAATAATTTGTGCATAATTGCTTTTATTATTTGCAAGTTATTATAGTTTTGCAAATCATAGCCATTGTAAGAATCTGTATTCCACTGTTGATAGTTCTAATTATGATATCAGTCTGTTTTCGCAATGCAGTAAATCTTTAAAAAAAAAAAAGAAAATCAAAATTTGCAGGAACAAGAATACTGTGCCTACTTTTACATGAAACATTTTCTGCTCTTTCACTGAATTGTAGAATATGTTCAGCCCTAATCTTAAGTTGCTCTCTTTCCCTAAAGGAACACACTGAGTAAATATTTCAGATAATTATATGTATTTGTGACTCTGTCTCATGCTCTACAGGATATAATCCCCTAAGCAGATAAAAGAAATTACATTGCACCTTTTGTAAACTATAGAAAATTACTGTGCATTCAAAAAATCAGTTTATTACAACTATAAAACATGAACATATTTCCCCTGCCCCAACCCTCCAAATACACATTTTTGGGAACAATTCTTGCAAGGTAAAATAATACTTATAATGCCAAAAACTCTTGACTTAAAGTTAAAATGAGCTGAAGTTGAAATGCTTTTGTCTTCAACTGCACTCAGAAGAGTTTGTGCATGGCAGTAACTGATCACCAGCTATTTTTTCTAGTCNAGTTAAAATGAGCTGAAGTTGAAATGCTTTTGTCTTCAACTGCACTCAGAAGAGTTTGTGTATGGCAGTAACTGATCACCAGCTATTTTTTCTAGTCTTAAAATTACGCATTCAACTGCATTGAGAAACTTTGCCTCAAACAGATTCAGCTAAAAGTTCTGGGATTGTAAATTCAAATTATCCAGAGGGCACCAAATGTGCTATTGCTAGAAATATTTATATTCCCCCCCCCAATTTTTTATGAGTTGCCAAAGAATAAAAGTGACAGCTGCTATTGCATTCATACTATGCTCGTGAGCTTCTTATAGGACCTCATTTGTTAGTATGGGAGCAGAGTGATGACAGGACAGGCCTCTGATTGGACCCAGTATAACTTCTTTTCTCACATTATACATGTGGCAGATCCTTTTCCTTTAAGCCCATGTCACACTGCACCAACGGATGGAAAGAGGATGTAAAACGGAGAGAAACACTTGCCATCAGTTGTTAACGCGATGCTTCCGTTCTGTACTCACTGCGTCCGTTTTTCTTCCTCTCTATCCATCCAGCATCCATCGACTGAGGTTCCATCCGCTCAAAAAGTTTTGAGCTGCTCAAAACTTTTTGAGCGGAAAATGTATCCAACACATACGGATACGTATACGGATAATTGCATCCGCTACACATATGGGGAACATCCGTTCTGCATCCGTCACCATCCGTTATGCGTCCGCTACATCCGCTAGGCATCCGCTCCGCATCGCGCAACTCAAATCCGCTCCAGTAGAAAGCGGACACAGGGAGGAAGCGGAATGGATGCGGAATGGACGCGCAGCGTTAGTAGCACGGACGGAGAAAGGATGAAAGCGGATGCAGCTCTCAAAGAAAGCATTTAAAATGGAAAAAACGTTCGCAGAGGGACCTATCTCAGATATTAAGATGTCTAGAGGATGCCTAGAGGATGTAAAGGACACATAGGGGAAAACCTATATTGCCTATAAAAGGGGGAGCAACTCAACTGGATCTCACTTCCAGTCCAGCAGCCCTGCTGTGCAGAACTCTGCAGCCTTCATCTGCCTCTTGCTCTTCCACAGCATCCAGTCATGTCCACCATTGGATCGTAACACAGTCCTTTTGGTAGCCACCATCATTCTGCACAGTGCAAAGCCATCTACAGGCTCTTTCAACTGTTCTACGGGAAGAAAAGGAGGCGGCCAAGAAGCATCTGGGTCCGAAGATGGATTGGGAGAAGAAGCAGAGTGCGGACTGTACAACAAGCTGATGGTGGAGCTGAGGAATGAAGACCCTCGTGCATTCAGAACTTCATGAGGATGCCTCCAGCCATGTTTGATGAAGTTGTGGAGCGGCTGACACCCAGGTTGACCAAGCAGAGCACCAACTTCTGGCCAAGCCTGGAACCTGGCCTCAGGGACCACCTACAGGAGCATGCAGTACAGCTGGAGGTGCCACACAATACCATCAGCATTGTGGTCAGAGAAGTGGTGCAGGCCATCATCGAAGAATACAAGGAGGAGCTCCTCCAGTGCCCCTCCACTTAAGAAGGCTGGAAGAAAAGTTGCAGAGCAGTGGTATCAGAAGTGGAACTTTCCCCAACACCGTTGGAGCCATAGATGGGAAGCACGTGGCCTGCAAAGCTCCAAGCCAAGTCAGGGTCCACTTATTTCAACTACAAGGGCTTCTTCAGCATCATCCTCTTTGCCATGGTCAATGCTGACTACAAGTTCATGTCCATCGATGCTTCAGGCAACGGCTCATCTTCAGATGCCCAGATATACAACGCCAGTCACCTCAAGGAGGGGCTGGAATGCAACCTCATCATGGGCTTCCCAGATCCAGACCCCCTGCCCAACGACATACAAGATGTGCCCTACTTCATCATGGGGGATGACGCCTTCTCCCTCAGAACCTACCACATGAAGCCCTACACTTCCAGACTCCTCACCCATGAAGAGAGGATCTTTAAGTACAGGCTGTCCAGGGCAAGGCGGGTGGTGGAGAACGCCTTGGGCAGCCTGGCCAACAGGTTCCAGGTACTTCTCACACCATGCAACATCGCCCAGAGACCGTGAGGAGGATCCTGGAAGCTTGCTGCATCCTGCACAATCTCATGTGCACCCGCTACCCAGTCTTGCAGAACAGGCTCGTGGACCTCCAGCAAGGCAATGGGCACATGGAGCCTGGGGAATGGAGGCAAAGGGAGGGTGGACCCTCCATCTGGGAGGGTGGACCATACAGTCCCACTATGCTTGCCCTGGAGGTTTATCTATCCCAAAGCTATCTTAACCCATCCCAAAGGTATCCCGCCCATCCCACAGCTATCTTCCCATCCACAAAGGTATCCCTGCCCATCCCACGCTCATCCTTACCCATCCCACAAGCATGCAAAGGCTAAAACCATTTCTAAAAGTTTCCACCAAGACTTTATTTTCAAAAAATAAATGAAGCAAGTGTGTGAAGCAAAGATAATCTTTATTAATAACAAGCTGTAAAAGAAAAATGACCTAAGTCAAGTGTCCAAATAAAGTCTACAGGTAGCCACCCAGTCTCTGGCACTCTTCTCTGTCACTCAGAGGTGTGCCCAGCCCTAGGGGTGAAGGTCCAGGTGCTGTGGAGGTGGCTGCTGCGGAGTGCTGGTCTGAAGCAGCCACTAGGGTGCCTGGCCCCGAGAGGACAATGAGGGACGGTGTGTTGAGGAAGCTCTCAGACAGCTGGCTCAGCCCGTGATGTTGAGAGCTCCTTCCTCCATGCTATGGGTGGTCAGCCCCAGTACCGACGACAGATGTCCTGAGGCTGGGCTTGGCTGTGGGGTTCCGCTGTGCATCCACTTCATCCGCTCAGCGTCTGCTCTGCATCCACTCTTTCCGTTCCGCGTCTGCTTTGCTGCACTCCCCCGGAAGCCTTGCGGATGTGCCATCCGCTCTCATCCACTTCCATCCGCTAGGCTTCCGTGGAGCATCCGCTTTCCATCCTCCCTGCGTCCTCCCCGTCCGTTCCTTTCCGTGTTGTCTGCTCTGGTTATTCAAATTTTTGCCCCTTTTGAGAGCGGATAACAATGGATGGAACATTTTTCTCGTCCGCTGTGTCCTTTTTAGAAACATTTTGCATCTGTTGGCCAGTGTGACAGGGCCTTTACCATGGGAAGCTGAAATCTCTATCTGCCATAATTCTCCTTGCATCTGTATACATGGGCTCATCATGCCTACAACCAGTGGTGGGATTCAAAGATTTTTACCACCGGTACAGTGGGCACGGCTTGGTGGACACGCTTTGCATGCATGCACACACTTTGCATGCGTGTGCGTGTCAAACATACACTTTGCACAGCCACAGTGGTGTTCCAACTAACCTCCTGCAAGCCTGCACTCTCCCTGTCGCTTCGGCAGCTGCCACACAGAACTCTGCTGTGCTGCGCAAAGCATCTGCACTTCAAAAGCAGGGAATAAAAGTTACGATGGCAGCCTGGGCAGGCAGGTGGGCCCAACAGCAAAGCAGTGGAGAGAACTGCACACCAGAACAGCTTAGACACAAGAACAGTTTTTTCCCAAACACCTTTACTCTGCCAAACAAATAATTGCCTCAAGACTGTCCAACTATTTACAAAGTCTGCATTACTGTTACTATTAATCTTCTCATCCCTCCTTATCGCCCATCCCTTCCACTTGTGACTGTATGGCTGTAACTTTGTTGCCTCTATTCTTTTGATTTATAAGGACTATTTCCTGGTATGATTTGACTGCTTATTGTACCTCATGACTATTATTAAGTGTTGTTTCTTATGATTCTTGACTCTTGACGAATGTATCTTTTCTTTTAAATATACAGAGAACATTTTCACCAGGACAAATTCCTTGTGTGTCAAATCACACTTAGAAAATAAAAGAATTCTATTCTATTCTATTCTATTCTATTCTATTCTATTCTATTCTATTCTATTNTTCCATTCCATTCCATTCCATTCTGTTGCAATCTAATCTATTCTATTCTATTCTTTGCTTTGGGAAGCACTCAGTGGATGGATAAAAACACCAAATCCCATCTAAACAGTTGACTGACTGTGTAACCAATCATCGTCATCGTCATTGTCTTCATCATCATCATCATGATCCATTTTTGTTATCTCACTGTTTAATCTTTAATTCATCTCATTTTCTGATAGACTTGATTTGTGTTTTCTTGATGTTCAAAGAAAGTCCAGCACATTCATTTTCCTGTTTTACTTTTCAAATGGGCATTCTTAAATCCTCATCAATTTCAGTTTCTGCAACTAAAAGGTCAGCATATCTCAAGTTATTGACATTCCTTCCCTTGATTTTGCGACTGGCCTTCACTTTTTCCAGATCTTCAGTGCACGTGTTAAATGTATGGAATGAATATGTGTGGTTACGTAATGCAGTCTGTGACTCTTTTTTTTTGATAAACCATTTGGTGTCACCAACTTTCATTTCCACTGTGGCTTCTTGGTTATTGTAGTGTTGTTGTTTTTTAAAATCAGAAGAATCAGATGCTTGGCTACGCCCGTTGTTTTGACAGAACTTCAAACAGACTTATCAACACAATCAAAAGCTTTGAAATCTACATGCAGTCTACATATCAGAAATAAAGTTCTGTTTGATATTCCCTTTCTGTCATCTGAAAGATAGTTATTCTTCCAAGCCTTGGGGGATGGTGAAATGAACACACACACACACATATATATTCCCCTTTATAAAAATAATGAAAAGGAAAATTGGCCAATTCTTAAGAAAGCATTCATTCCTTTACATAAAAGAATGAAATGTCAGTACTATAGTATTCTATCTTTTCAATTTAGCCAGTGTTCTGTTAACCGCTCAGTTTTTCTTACCATAATAGAAACATAACATTGCTTCATTCTGTGTCACAAAACACAGTGCACATCTAATAGCGAACACTGCTTAATAAGTTCATTTCTTTTTTCTCAGAACTTTAGTGAAGAAAAAAAATACAAGTTTGTTCTTTTGTAATTACACTGGCTGAGTACTCAAATATGTGCTAGTCCACAAAACATTTAAATCAAAATTCTGTGAAAGAAAACAAAATGATTCAATTTCTAATGTTTCCAGAAAAAGGAGAGAGAAATTGGAGACAAGTTCTTTGCCAGATAATTAATAGGTACATTCCAAATATCAAAATCTATAAAGCCGACTACCATTCTTGAAAGCAAGGTAATCCGAACTAAAATTCTGGCCTAGATGTTTCATATTATCTTAAAGAGGGATTTCCATAGCAGATAGTTTCCAGATTATTCAAATCAAAGAGCATTACCAGAAGATGTCTCCAGCACATTTTTTTTTCCTGAGACTTTCCTCCACCCCATATTTAATCCTTATATTAAAGTAGGTTGTTTTCCCCTCTAGGCTTGCTTCTTTCCATCAGCTTTACAGGTTGGTGAGATGAAATATTACCAGTTCTTGTGACTTTTGTTCTGTTATGTAGAGCCTTGAGCACCAAAGTCGTTAATCAAAGAGGGGTTTTAACAGAGCCAACCATACATGATTTCCTGAAATTGTCTTCTCTATTTGTGCAAAGGGAATGAAATGTGGGAGGGACAGTCAGTCATTTCTCTTAGTGTTAGGTGGAACATGTACCTAACAATCTATCTAATGATTCACATGGACTGTTTCCTAGTATGATTTGATTGCTTATTGTACCTTATGACTATTATTAAATGTTGCATTTTATGATTCTTGACTCTGACAAATGTATCTTTTCTTTTATGTACAGTGAGAGTATTTGCACCAAGACAAATTCCTTGTGTGTCCAATCACACTTGGCCAATAAATAATTCTATTCTGTTTTATTCTATTCTATTCTATTCTATTCTATTCTATTCTATTCTATTCTATTCTATTCTAAGCAATGGGTGTCAAACTCAAGGCCTATGGGATATGGCCCACTGGCTGCCTAAATCTGGCCTGCGGGGCCATCCTGGAAATAGCAAAGGACTGGCCCATAGTGTTTCTGACAGCCAAAACAGGGTTTGGGGGTTGTGTGTGTTTTGTGTGTGGCCCGTTTTGGCCAACAAAGTGCTGCAGGAAGTGTCCGTCATGTCTCCTCCCTCCCCCAGTCCCAGCTTGTGGAGGATAAATACAATGCTGATCCGGCCCTCAAAGAAATCCAATTTGACACCCCTGATCTAGGCAGATGGACAACTGTTTTATATCTCTCACAATACCACTGGCCCAGCATCACCTTATGGATTGGCTGAAAAATAATTGCCAAAGGAAAAGAATGGTAGGCAATTTGTAGAACATTAATCCAATATGCATAATTTCTACACTTCAGGAACAATTTTGCATCCTCCTCTGCCCCCATGGATGTGGTGAAATAGTTAGAAGTGCATGTTGTATTTGGGGATGGTCAGGAAAGAGTGTGGGGGTGGGGATCCATAAAAAGCCAAGGTGATGTCCGTAACTACCATCTTGACTTTTTACCTTCTCCCTGTAGAAACTCCAGTAGGGGGTTTTAAGGGACAAAGACTTCTCATTTCTCCATTAGGCTGATTTTTCATATTTTCAAAGTTTAACCTTGTAACATCACTTGAATAGGAAATGTTGGTCCTTTCCATTCTAATGACATCACTAATTACTTCTTTCCAGACCTTTAAAAGCAAGTGTAGTTCTCAAGAGTTAGGAACTTGTGTGTGCCTGATTTAGAACATAGCTAATTTGCTTCTGTAACAGTATGAGAAAAAGATTTTAGAAATATATTCTCTGTATGGTATGCAATGGTTTTCTATGAACAGCAACTACTTTCACTTCTGCAAAATCAGGCCACCAAATCTCTCTGCCCAATGTAGCTCTTTTGTTGGGAAAAGATTGTAAGCAGAACTTAATATTAGCAACATGGTACATAACAAGGAGGGGGAGCAATGGCTCAACAATTAAAGATACTGACTTTGTCAGCTGGCGAGCTGAGAGCTGGGGTTTGAGATCTGAGCTCTGAGCAATGGGGTGAGCTCCCATTACTTGCCCAGGTCCTTCCCACCTAGCAGTTCAAAAGCATGCAAATGCAAGTAGATTAATAGGTACCACTTCAAAGGAAAGGTAACAGCATTTTGTACATCTTTGGCATACAGCCATGCTGGCCACACGACCACAGAAATTGTCTTTGGACAATGTTGGCTCCCTTGGCCAAGAGATAAACACTGTGCTGTAGGGTTGGACATGACTGACAGAGAAACCTTTACCTTGCAAGGATAGGAGATAAAGGTTGACATGCTCATATTCTTTATGAACTTTTTTTAAACTTCCCTCATTATTAGCTGTTACTGTTGTTAAAAGTTTTCTGTACTTATGTAGAAATAGAAGTGAGGCATTATGTTTTAGTATACTTAAGATTCTTAAAAGATTCCTTACAATACATTTAGCTTAATTCTCTTAATCCATAGTCTGAAAATAATAAATCCTAAAGGAAATTTTTGAGAAGAGCATGAGATAGGTAATGATGAGTTTGTAACATACTTCATTCACTCACATTCCCAGGCCTACCCAATTATTCCAGGGCAGCCAAGGCTAAGCACAAGAGCTATTTGTTCCACTAATGTTTGCTTCTAGTGTTTCCTTCATTTCATATCCATCAGAGATTTGGGAGAAAGGCCAGAAGAAGGAAAATGTATTCTCCTTTCTGTAGATTGGAAAACACAAGGACAATTAAACCTGGGCCTTCTGAAGCACATTAGTGGATTATGGATCCGATAATCTCAAATTGGAACTGCATTTGAAAATACACATAACATAAGATAAACATGGTTGGCTACTGGGTTTAGAGCAGCGGCATAGGCCATGCTGGCTGAGGAATTCTGGGAGTTGAAGTCCACAAGTCATAAAAGGGCTATAGTTCCCCACCTTGAGTTAAGAGAACAGGGTTTAGGGTTCCTCTAGACAAGCAAGAGCTGAAGGAGAACACAAGAAGGAGTGCCACAGTGGCAGAAAGTGAAAGACAAACAAGACTGCATGGAAGAGAGAAATGTATGAGACAGACAAATGAGGATGACAGGATGAAAGGGCAGGTGACGGAGGGAGTGAAGAAGCTGATTGCAGAATATGATTTATTCATTCATGGAGTGATAATGAAAAAGATGATAGAGCAGGTGATAAACATGACAGAGTTTATTGTTATGGTTGGTATAGAACAGATAGAAGAACAGATGATGGAGCAGATCAGAGAGTGGAGGGCAACAGAGGGAGTTGATGGAGGGTGTAAGAACAAGAGTAAATGATGGAGGAAGCCATTGACAGGTGGATCAACAACAAATAATTGAATGAGTGATAAAATGGGAAGAAAGAGAAGTTAAGCAAGTTACATGTGAGGCAGATTACAAGTGCCTCATTGATACCTTATTGTATTTCTTAAAACCGACTAAAATAGTTTCTGAAAGCTTTAAATGTATGCAATTTAAACGTTTGTCATTCTATGAGGCTGGGTAGTGTTTTGTTTTAAAATGGCAATTCTGAAATCTGTGATAGAGTTCTGGGAGATTGAAACACTCTGATATCAATTACTCTTGTTTGGAGTCCCAGCTTCACTGTGCTTCATTAATTGTTTTGCACAAGGTCTGACCTGTTTGTTGCACACAGAATCCAGAAAGGCATTGATGGCAGAGTATGACATATATAGAGACAGACATAGAGGAAGACGATGTATGCTGTAATCTTGTGTGGGAAGTTGTTGAGTGCCACCTGTGATGGTCCTATTAGTGTCAATGTGTGGGCAAATTAGGCATCTAGGTCTCTTATAGAAACCAGTTCCTATGTTACTAGTGTCCTTGTTCTAGTGTCTTTTTATTTCTTGTGAGAATCTGGATTCTGTTTGGCACAGAATTAATGGACATGAGTTTGACACGCAGGATCAAAACAAGGATAAATTAATATCTATTATATACTTTCCTTGTTGCATTTATTCATGACACAGTTTTGCCCACTGCTTTGTCAATATCTGACACTTTTCTATTAGATGGTGTTACTTTTATTTTCTGACTCTAAGGAGCTTACGTTAGCACACTAGCATTTTCTTACTTTGTATTTGCCCTAAACACAAAGGGCATAAGTTAGAATGTGAAACAGGTTATGGTTGTTATCAAATCTCATTATCATAGAGTTATAATTTAAATATGGTAGAAACCATAGGCAGGTGGTAAAATACTCATCCTTTGGTATTTATGTGAGGAGGTTGCTGCTGGTTTGAGATTTTCTACTACATTTACCCATGACTAAATTTTTTATAGCCCTGCAGTGATATTCATACTTTGCTAACATATTTTCCCTCATGACCTTCAGATTGTTAGCATTTTGACAATTATCAACCAGCATGTCTGTGCAGTTTTTGCAACTGAGATCTTCAACATAACTGATTATAATGCTGCTTTGTATTTTCTATTGCTTACTTGATTCCACTTCTTGAGTGGTATAGCACAGAGAGTGGAATAGGGCGATGTGGTATCAAATCCCTGATCCGTTAACAAAGCTCACTGGTAGTTGTTATGAGCAATGACCAGTGGTGAAACGAGATTTGGCCTGGTTCAACTGAACCGGTAGCAAAAATTGCTACCAGTTCAGTCCGGTAGCAAAGCTCTGATGATCAGCTGAGAGGAGAAAGAAGAGAAAAGCACAGGACCATTCCTCCCACCCGCCCCTGCTCTTTTTTGTTCTTAATCCTCTCAGCTAGCAGAGCCTCAGCTAGTGTTTGGAAAGCTGCATACACATGCAAAGTGCACTACCATCAAACCAGGGAAACTGGTAGAATCCCACCACTGGCAAAGACTTATCTTTCAGCCTTCCCTTGCAGAAAATAAGAATTAAAAATAAATTGCATTTCTAAATAGTATTTTTTCTTATCTATTTATTACCTCCTTCCCTGTCAGGAAAGGGTTTTCCTTCTCAATCATCGAAGTAGACAGGCATAGCATTCAGAAAATAATGACATTTCAGTGTCATTATTTCAGTGGAGGGGTGGTGCTAGATTTTTATACTTTTTTTTCTATTATTCTTATGCCTGGTTTTATTCATTAATTTTGTGACAAGTATATTTCTTTTTTTTATAAGGAGCAAATAGCTCAATTTTTTAAAAATCACAACAATGTAAGATAAAGTAGATGTGTAACAATCTCCTTAATGCCCATATAAGAATATTAACCAACATTACAAACTGTTGAACTTTTGTAATAATCATGTCACTGTTTGTAACTCGTTTCAGTGGCTTAAGTTGGAGGAGCTTCAGGAATCATGGGTGTCTTATTTCAGAGATAAAAGATGCAATACCAAAAGAAAAACATGAACAATGAAGTGAAATACTTCACACAACCATCTTTCTGCAGACAATACTGATTTTTGCCCAATGGGAATGAGGAAGGTTTTAATTGGGACCATGGGATGCATTCATCACTCCTTCTCCTGATTGGCTAATGTATGAAAATGGCTGATTTATTTATTTTTAAGATTTACATGGCTGCCTATCATGACAAGAAATCCGCCAACATGCAATACCATGATAACCCATGCTGACTGGTTCATCCCAATCCTAGACCAATGCTTAGAGGAAGAGTCAGATCTTTACAGCCTTTCATATGGATAAATTGATGACAATGATCAGTTTTGGGGCTCTCTAAGACAAATTGTATGAGATAAGTGACTTTTTTTTTGCCAGAAGTACCCTGTTTCCCTGAAAATACAACTTACCCTGAAAGTAAGTCCAAACTTGATTTTTATATGTGTGCCCAATATAAGCCCTACCCCCAAAGTAAGCCCTAATTAAGATCCCACCTACTTCAGAGTACATGGGTAAAATTTAGCTAGGGTGGGGAAGGGGTGGGGATAGAGCTGCCCTACTACTTACCTTTGGAAAGTTGTAGCCAGGCCTGGCACACCCCACACCTGCCTTGCCAGCCCATTTCTTCTGCAGCCAGCAAGGCTGGCAAGGCCTTTGTAGTTGATAGAAATCGATCCAGAGTTCTGTTATTGGCTGCAAAGGCCTTCAAGAAAGCCTTGCCTGCCATGGAAGTAGTTCCTGAAGGCCTCTGATAGAAAAAAGGGGGCCAGGGGTGAGGCATGCAAGTGAGGTTAGTCTGTGAATGACATCCCCCCCAAATAATACCTGGTGCCTTTTTGGTGGCAAAAAAAATATAAATCAGGATTTTATTTTGGGGGAAATATGGTACTTGTTTTAGACAACTTGTTGTCCTTCCTCTTTTGGTTCTGATTTTTTTTAAAAAATCCTTACATTAGGTAAACAAGCATGTGTTTGAGAAGTATGTGGCTAAAGTAACATCTAATTAGCATTTGATTTCCTAGTCTGGAAGAAAGCAAGACAATTGGTCCAAGTCAGGGGTCCCTAATCTCTGGTCTGCAGCCCATTATTGGGCCACAGCCTTTTTGGAACTGGGCTGCTTGAGTGATGGGCTGACACACATGTGCACATGCATAGCTCAACTTGCATGACCAGTAGCCCAGCGTACATGTACACAGACTTGCAGCTCAACTTGTATAAGTCAAGCAGTCTGCACACATGTGCATGCCAGCTCACCATTCACACAAGTTGAGCTGCACATGAGCTGCACACATCACACAACCCAGTTCCCCTCCCCCCAGCTGGGCCACTAAGCCACAAAAGCTGGTCTAAGTGGTAGCCTTGCAATAGTTCTGTATTGGTCAGCTTTCACAGCCTTCTGGTTGTTACCTGGCAGCTACAAAGCTGTATTATTATTTATGTAGAAGCAAGCAGGCCAGAAATCAAACATCTGGTTTGAATCTGTTATCTGATGCCTAAGATTGCAGCTGCACACACTAATGCCATAGTTCAAGTCTATTGGCAATAGCCAGTTATTAGAATGAATGATAAATGGAGCCTGCTTGAAGCAATTTATCTTTAAATGAATAATAAAGTATAAATAAGTCTACTTTCAATGTTGTATTTGCTTAAAATCTCTCTTAGTTCCAGTGTTTAAGGGCTTAATAAAAAGTTAAAAGCTATTACTTCTTGGATTTATATGAGCTCATTGGTACCTTGAGCTGAAAATATCTAATTAATTTAATGTGACGGGAAATCTCTTCATGATATTTTGGCCAATAGCTGATGGAGCAGCAGCTTTGTCAAATTCCCAAGCAGTCAAGAAATAATGTGCTTTTATGAAAGGGACACATAGGTTCCCTAGGATGCCAGAATTCCAATACAGGTTGAATATATTGCTTTGAGTTAAGGGATTCAGCTGACATTTAAGAGATTTTGCATGGAAGGAAAGAGCTTTTCAGAAATGTTAATATTCTGAAGGGCAGCTCATCTCATCTAATTAAACATTTAGGATTTATATTACTTGTACTTTGCTTGGGATTACTATTGTTGAACTAGGCACTTTTAGAAACTCAAAAACAATTCTACCCAGTTCCTATTTTTTTGCTTGGTAGAAATGCTCAATTTTTAATACATATTTACTGCCTTTGAACAGAATGTTCATGGAACTTTCTAATTCTGGTTCTCCTGCTGTAAATCCATTGTCATAAAAAAAAAACTTGTGGAAGAGCATTCTATGTTAAAACATCTTGCTATACTTTTCATTTAGAATTGTCTGCAAGCCAGCTTTAGCATCCTGGTGCAATGAAGCCCTCATTCTGCAGACATGCCATTTATGTATTATTTCTAAGTGGTCTTTTATCACAAATGCTACACCTCTTTAGCTATAACTCTTTACTATAGCACAGGGATCCACAAACTTGGCAACTTTAAGACTTGTGGACTTCAACTCCCAGAATTCTCCAGCCAGCATTTGGGAGTTGAAGTCAACAAATCTTAAAGTTGCCAAGTTTGGAGACCTCTGCTATAGTAGACTATTTAAATATAATACTCTTCATGTTCTATTCCTCTTTTGTCCCACTTTCCATGCTCTTCTTCTTAGGATTCATAGTGTTGACCTGCACAGTATGTAGAAATAGAAACACATCAACAGTGGGGATTTGTCTCATTGTGCAATGAAGGGATGAGTCTTAACAGGGATAAGTAAGACAATAGTTGGTCTCCTCTTTGTTTGATTTTCCATCTTCTTGGCTACACAACTTTAATAAGAATTTAGACATGGACTGGTAATAAGAATAAAAGACAGGTTGGTAAAAATTGGCTATGCATTTGATGGCCCGGAAAAATCTTAATCTCTCTATATTGGCTTGATAATGTGAATTTTGAACAGCACTACTTGGAAATGGACATTCCTTCTCATTCTTTTCAATAGGATAATGGAAGAAAAAAAGGTTGCTACTTATTCAGAAACAATACTCATCAGGGACAGATTAACACTTGGATTCTCTTCTTTCTAAAGGAAAACTGTTCAACTATTTACAAAGTATACAGTACTATTACTGTTTAAGGGCCTGTCACATAGGCCGACGGATGCAAAAAGTATGTAAAAAGGACACAGCAAATGAGAAAATGTTCCATCCGTTGTTATCCGCTCTCAAAAGTACCCCAAATTTGCATAAGCAGAGCGGACAACAATGGAAAGGAACGGACGGGGGGAGGATGTAGGCAGGATCTAAAGCGGATGCTCCACGGAACCCTAGCGGATGGAAGTGGATGGCACATCCGCAGGGCTTCCGGGGGAGCACAGCGAAGCAGACACGCAACGGAAGGAACGGATGCAGAGCGGATGCTGAGCGGATGAAGCGGATGCAGAGCAGAAGCCTAGCGGATGCCTAGCAGATGCTGAGCGGATGCAAAGCGTTCACTGCACATGCGGG
>BHFT01042108.1:0-27340 GCA_004320025.1 Laticauda laticaudata | reverse complement strand
AGGAACGTAGGAAGGAAGAATAAATAAAAGAGATGAGGGAGGGATGGAGGGAAGGATGGAAGGAAGCCCATTACAGACTGCATGATTGAGGCTTTTCAACAAGAGTTTCCAAAGGTAAAAATAAAGGTGCTGGCCTTGCATGAAGCGTCAAACGAAGCAGAACGGAACAGCATGAGGGACACATAAATGTAATCACAGTGGACAATCAACAGAGAAGTCCATGCGAAAAAGGACACGGAGCTACTTGTAGCTGCATCATTCGTTACGGAGCCATAAAGGTAAAAGCAATGAGATTTTGCAAAGCAGGCACTTTGGGTCCCTTCATATTTCAAGTTTTCCAACTGTAAAAATACCAAAACCCAGCAGCCCAGCAGAAGTTGGCAATACATAGTGGTGCCCAAGTTTAAAAATGCACCAATACTCAAGGAAACGTCTAGTATTTGGAGCAGAATACTTCCTATTGCAGAGNCATAGTGGTGCCCAAGTTTAAAAATGCACCAATACTCAAGGAAATGTCTAGTATTTGGAGCAGAATACTTCCTATTGCAGAGAAGCCTTCCGTGTTATGGTTTCTAGCAATTCATTTCTCATCCAAATATTATTTTTTAAAGTAGGCATTTATAGCCTCTAAAAATGAAATTCAAGCTGAGTTAACATTTGCAAAGTGTTGTTTGTCAGCCCGATGCTTCTTTATGTTTGTTCTTTTCAATAAAGGGGACAGGTGTTTGTCCTCATATAAAGTTACTACCTCGATACCCATGCTTCGCTACAAAACTATGTGATCGGGCAAGTTTTTGGGGAGGAAAAGAAGGAAGAAAAAACTGTGCCTCTGCCTAGCAGCATCCATCGCTATTCATCTGGCTAGCATCCTGTCAGTGTGTGAGAGAGTTGAGGGCTGTTTGGAAACTAAAACAGTATCTGCTGTGTGAGCAAGAAGGAGACAACAAGGAACCTGGGCATGGCTTAGGTCAACTGTTTTGTATTAAAGCTGCTTGATGCTGTGAAACTAAAACTGAAACTCCTCTGCTTGTGTTTTGCATTTGGAACAGATTTCTTTTCAGGCGGGGAAGAGCAGTAGAACTCCTTAGCATCAGAGTATGTTAATAATAATAAGATACGAAATACTAATGGTCTGATAGTCATTTTGAAAAATCCTTTAAAAAACTTTAATAGTTATGTCTAAATTTACAGTGCGTGGAAATGTCTATTTTCTCCTCTTAAGGCACTACTAGGTTTGCACATTTATTCTCCAGTAAAATGAAATTACCTCTTTGGTCTTGAAATAAGAACTTACACTCTGTAATGAGAGCTAAAAGTTCAATGATCTGACACAGGGAAACATCTATTTGCTATCCTTTTATATAGCAGGATTCATGCATCCCACTCTTCACTTTCCCAATATTCAATTACATAACTCCTTTGAAAAGCTATTTAAGGCAAAAAAAAAACTAACAAAAAGAAGAACAACTTTCTGAGAAATAAAACAAAACAAAAAATGCTTTTTTCAAAAGTAACCATGTTCGGTTTTTCAAGTTATGCAATTAACACAGAGAGCAAATTAAATTTAGTAATTAACATGGAAAACATCCTGAACCAGGAAAGCAAATGAAATGTTTTTAAGGCAAATGTACACAAAAGCAGCTGTTGGTCAGGAATAAGTAACTGAAGCCTCCATGTTAAATCATACATAAAAATCATCCTCAACTTACGACCACATTTCAGCCAAAAATTTCCAGTGCTAAGCAAGACAGTGAATCGCTCCAACTGCTAAGTTAGTAACTTTTTTTCAGTCCTGTTGTAACAGTCCCTAAATGAATGGTCTGAAGTTGAAAACTACCTGTATATCCATTCATCGGAATAATCAAAGTTATGCGAAGGGCACAACAAGTACAAAAAATAGTGAGCGAAAGAAATTAAAGCCACAAAAATAAGGAAAACAGCCAGTCTGCATTTTATCTGGATACATATTCCCCCCCAAAAAATCTGTTTGGCATATTTCACTAAATCATGACAATGTCAAAATGATGAATGCAGTGATTTCATTTCCTAAATGCAACCATTATATATTTATACCTTGATATATGTCAGTTGCAACATTTGTCGGAAGATGTTTTCATGCAGATCTCATTATAGTTACATTATTTAAAGGCCTCAGGTTATATTTAATTTTATATATTGATATATAGTTTTATATATGGGTATGTTCCACTGGGGTGGGATAATTAATCATTCAGACTAAAATTCCATGTTGAACAGCCTATGAAGGAAGTTAGGAAATCCACTAACTCTGTAAAGTTTTATGACTTCGATTTTGTCTTTTCCCAAAAATCCTAGTTGTGCTTTTAGAGAAATAATTTCTTTTTTTCCTACAATCCTCAGAAAATCTGGAAAGAAAGGGAGAAAGAGAGAGGGAGAGAGAGGAAGGGAGGGAGGGAGGGGGGAGAGAGAGAGGACACTGCTACTTTAAAAACTTAAATCTCTCTGATGCTGCCATATTTGTAAGAACATTAATACATCTGTCCATTAAATTTCCACTAAATTTCAAAAGTCTTATTATAATTTGCTGAATTCCTCTCTCTTCCTCAGCAACATTATGTTGGTTTTGGAGAAATAACTCATTTTCTCTCCATTTAGAAAATTGAAGAGGGACAGAATAGAAAAAAGAGAGAGAGAAAGGATATGGCTACTTTAAAAGCTTCAATCTCTCTGACACTGCCGTGTACAAGAACATTAATGCATCTGTCACGATAACAAGCTAAGAATAACATCCAGACATCAAACTGAGCAAAGAATCCATCTAAGGTGATTCACTCGGATCTGTCTCATTGATTTATTAAACACAGAGCAACATCTGCAGTCTCTCGCAGAGGCACTTGGCAAAATGAATGCAAGATCAATTCAAACAAAAAAAGAAAACAAAACAAAAGAAAACAGATAAATTTACGCGTAATTTACATGCAGTTCCACAAACGGGCTCATCGTTTTATTCGAGTTTTAAATGTGCATGCTTCTTTGATCAGGTGATGTAGGACAGCAAAATAGTTTCCAAGCACTTCTTGAATATACCACAAAGAATATAATCCAGGTGTAATTATTTGGCTTCAAGCTCAAGGAGCAAAGGCTACCTGGGAGTAAGTTCAGGACAGCAGGTGGAGGAGACCAGGAGGAGTGAAGAAAAGGTCGCTATGCCAGGTTCAAATGTGTTATACAATGCACAAACCCTACCTCTATCCTGTACTTTGGGGGGAAAAAAAAACTAGAATTCCTGGATAATTGGGAAGAGAGAGATAAAAATCACAGCTCCTTCACAATAGGCTTTGCTTTAACGGAACTCACAGGAGAATTAACTATTCTTATGCTCCCACACCCAAATTCTCTATAAAGTTCGAGAAAGCAATTTGCTACCCACAAAGATATTGCTAAACCAGATAATAACGCCCAACTCCATTTGAAAATGTTTGTGCAGCATCGCCAGAATTTCTGGAGGTCACATATTGGCACCAGCCTTAATTAAGATGGTTTGTTTGCATTCCCATGAATAGTCATTCTGGTTGATTTTTCACAGTCTAGGACAGGAGTCAGCAACCCGTGGCTCTAGAGCCACATGGGGCTCTTGCATCCGTCTGCTGCAGCTCCCTGTCACCAGTTGGCTCCATAATTGATAGGGCTTTCAGTTTGGACAGGTGGAGGAAAAAGGACCTGTGCTAGGAGAAGACTCTATGGTGGGGGAACCGGGTGTCTGGTCAGCTCCAGAATTGAACAGGGGGCTTCCGGTTAGGACCTTTGTGGATCTTTTGAGTGTTTAAGGTTGCCGACCCCTGAACTAAGACAGGTAGTCCATGAGTTACAATCACAATTGAGCTCAAAATTTCTGTTGCTCAGTGAGAAATTTGTTAAGTGAGTCACAGAATTGTTAAGTGAATCTGGCTTCCCCATTGACTTGGCTTGTCAGGTCACCAAAGGCGATTACGTGACCCTGGGACACGGCTACCATCATAAATATGAGTCAGTTGCCAAGCACTTGAATTTTGACCAGGAGGATGCTGCAGCAGTCATAATGTGTGAAAAGCGGTCATAAGTCACTTTTTTCAGTGCCGTTGTAACTTTGAACAGTCACTAAAAGAATGTTGTAAGTTGAGGAATACCTGCATACTGTTTAAAACCAGTCAATTCTACTTTCTTTAAAAACCACAAGTACAAATAGTCCTTGACTTACAACAGTTCATTTAGTGATCGCTCGAAGTTACAACAGCACTAAAAAAAGTGACTTATGACTGTTGTTCACACTTGTGACCGTTGCATGGTCACGTGATTCAAAATTCAGGTGCTTGGCAATTGACTCATATTTATGACCACTGCAGGATCTCAGGGGTCATGTGATCCGTTTTTGCAATTTTCTGACAAACAAATGGGGAATCATTTAGCAACCATATTTCTCACTTAACAAATGTAATGTTTTTTTTAACAACTGCAGCAAGGGAATTCGTAAAATGGGACCAACTCACTTAACAAATGTTTTACTTAGCCACAGAAATCTTGGACACAATTGTGGTTGCAAGTTGAGGAGTAGCTGTAAACAAATATTACTTATTCAATATATGAATAAGTCAATGCCTTTTAATCAACAGAGTTTACTAGAGCTTGTCATTGTTCAGTTGGCTTACCTCTTACACTGTGCCTTGGAAAGATATGTTGTGTATTTTATGACTAACCCTACTTTATGCTCACAATTAAAGGAAAAACACAGTTATGCAACGCTTAATGTGACTCTACCCATTCTGCAGATGAGGGGTGAAACGTGATAGGAAATGTGTTTTTTTCAAAATCTACAAAATAAGCAGCCGGATTAAATCTAAAAGTTAAACCCAAGATGTTCCAGCTTACAGTCTTGCCACCAAACTACAAATCAGTAAGCAGAGCACTTCAACAATTCACACCCGTCTACAAGCTGGCAAGACAATAAATATTTCTCTTTTTAAAAATATCAAACGCATCTGTCAACTCATTGACTAACCACTCTGGACAAGCCTTAATTCATGCAAACCACTTGACATTCAAAATATGGTCTTGTTTATGTGAAGATTATTGTGGGCATTCGAAAACTGTGATGTGACAAAGATTGTAACTTTTGGATTGTCTGCATCTAAGGAAGCAAGATTTATAGAGGTTTTCAAACAGATGCTACAACCAGAAAGGATTTTGTCACAAAAGCGGGTATTATCCCACGTCATTGTAGTGCTTTTAAAGTTGTAGCAACGTTTCAGCAGAATCTCATCTGCCATCATCAGGCTTCTGTATTGAGTTTGTGTGTGTNTATATATATATATATATATATATATATATATATATATATATATATATATATTTTAAATTAAAACTTTACTAGCTCATTTATGAATTCCCTGTTTTTCCGAAGCCCTTTTAAAACTTCCTTGAGATTCCTGATTTCTGTAACTATGCATGCTTAAAATGGCAGAGACATCATTTTACAAATGTTTTGATTCAAATATCAGGATTTAAAGTAAGACTTTCTTAGTTGCTTTCTCCTGAGTACCTGTATTCAGAAGTCAAATTAATGGCCTTATCTTCCAGCAAAGTAAATATAGGCACGTAAATGTTTTTTAGTTATATGCCTAATATTATCCATAGGATCCTAGGTGATAAAAAGTCCAGAATAATTACTTGTCTGAATTTCCACAGCAATCTATAAAATATATGTCTAAAGGCTATTATTGGAATTCCCAAAAGAGTCCCCAATGAACACACATATATAATATTGAATAAGAAGATTTACTAAAATGGTACTTCTACCTAAAACTAAAATACAGCATATGGGAATTTAAAAAGAGACTATAATGGAAAAGAATTTGGTTTTCAACAACAGAGATTGTTTCCCCAATCTTCCAACAAGAGTTTGGATGAACCCTTCAGGAAACAAGTGATGTTCTCAACTTAGCAGAAACTACTATTGTTTAAAGATGTTACCGTACTAGAAAAAAAATAATTTAAGAAGCATGGCATTTTTTAAAAAAAAATGAATAAAATATGTGCTTCCAGAAGAGGAAGGGATAGTGGTGGTGGAGGAGGAGGGGGGGGGAGGAGGAGAAGGCAAAAAAGGACGAAGAATGTAGATTGTAATGATCAAATAACATTCAGGGGGCCAATGCAAAGTCGCATCCCAGCTGCACAAAGACATCAAAAGTCTCTTGACAATTTCACATTCCAGGTGCAAAAGATCGACCTTCTGTGGGGTTACCATGTCAGAATGCACTGTTGAATTTAAAGTCATACACCTAAGATTAATTAAGAAATGTTGACATAAGAAAAAGAGAGGACCCCCAGACTTCTTATAAACTCTCCTTTCACAGTTCTGAAATCCAGTTTCTGCACAGAGTTTTGTTTCATGCTGCAATGTATAGGAACATTGTCAGCTGTCAGTTACGGGAACATCAAAGATAAATAATGTGTGGCTTTTTTTATTGTAATCAAAGGACAGCTGTTTGTCATTTCCCAAAGAGAAGGTCATTTCACGTCCTTCATCAACAAAGCATGAAGTCAAAAGTAACGGGATTGGGGTTTTTTTTCTTTCCAAGGAAAAAAAGATGATGACTCGGAATTCAACAGTAGGATCAGATGGATAAGAAATGTGACAATTATTTACAGCAAATTTAGAAGAAAGTCTCACTTATGTTAATGGGATTAATTTCCAAGGAGATGCGTACAGGATGACAAAATAAGGAACAAGCCAAATCATGCCTTCCCTAACTTGTTTCTTTTAAAGCTTTCTGTTTTTAATTAGACATCTACTTCTGGTTTTTGTTTTTGTTTTTAAATCTGTTCTGTTTCATGATTTCAACTGATCTATAGATTGCCACGCAGTTGCTCCCCAATTAAAATTTCATACCATCTCCTGGCTGGGTTTTATAAAGCTTCTGGAAGCCGTTGAGTCTCTCTGCACACAATGCCATAATCTTTTACCAAATGCATCCCGTTAATTGTACTTTCTGCACAAAGTACCAGTTGAGACTTGACTTAAGAATTCTGCAAAGTTTCATCGGGTCTGAAGAAATAATAAATACCCAATTAATTCTTTCACCTGGTTATTTGTACAGACTCCAAATCAGATCTAGCAAATCCTTTTAAGAGATGCCCCCCCCCCAAGCTTGGGCATCAAAATTTGATTGTTATTTGATTTAATTGCCCTTGAGCGAATATAACTCCTGCCTCCCCAGTTACAAGTGACTTTAGGAAGTAGCCATCTCTGTTTCAATTTGGCTTAAATGAGGAGACGGAAGGTGAAGGGACTTATTATATATTTTAATACATTTTATCCAACCCACCCACATCATTTTGACTTGACATGGTTTAAAGACAGCACTTCAGAGAGAAGGCACAAGGTAAAAGACATGATGCCCCCTCTCTGAAATGAAAGAAACGCCTTAGCCATCTGTTCCCGTCCTATTTGAATACCAAGCGTCGCTTACGTGCGAGCAACCTTAAAGCAGAAATCATTTCTACTGCAGGAAGCCTCAAGGCACAGGAAAAGCGAGTGACACCAAAGGAGAAAAGTCAACACTGCACACAAGACACCAAAAAGTGAGAGTTGTGGAGATTCTCAATCCTCCAGGTCATGATTGTCCCCAAAGACGCTTTTTCCAAAAGGCAACTGGACTTTCTTGGTTTTATTTTCCTTTGAAAAGGTCTCGCTTCTCATCTAAGAAGATTCTTCAGTTCTGAAATCCTGAAAAAGCTTCTTAGAGGAGAAGCAAAATGTTCTTAAACAAAAGAAAAAACAAGACAGTCCAACTGTCTTTTGGAAAAACATCTCTGGGACAGTCAAGGCTAAAACTTTACCTGTACTCTACTCAGTGTATGGCAATCAAAGGACTCTACTCACCATGTGTTGTTGAGTAGAGAGAAAGATGCTTTTCAAATTTTAGACAAGTGTAGAATGAAATAAAATACTTGGGCGTTTCTAGCCCTCTAAAATTGGGGCATAGCGATAATGCAAAGAGTGTCCCACTGTGTGCATAATAAAATCAGGGTTTTATACAGGCAGCTAATTCTAAGGGGGAACATGTACACCCCAAGAAACTTCCATTTGAGGCGGGGGGAGACTTCAGATTTGCCAATCTGAGAGCTCAATCCAACTGCTTGGTGTGTTCCTTTTAAACTAAACAAAAATAAAAAAAGATAACAGAGTAGAAAATGTTTTAATAATAAACAATGATCTAATAATAAACAATGAATAGAAACAAAAGTTGGCAAGCTTTGTATTTATTCTAGGATCTCAGAAAAATACATTAACAAGAAAATCAGTTTTGTGGCAGTTTAAAAAATTGAAAGAGCTTGGTCATTTTGATCAGAATTAGGATTTTTTTTCTTTTCCAATCTTATCCCTACTGAAAATTTCATCTGATTTGAATGCTCTTGTACATTTACAATATGCAGAAAACTTTTCTATGCATTGTTTTACAGGATGAGATAAAAGAACTATACTATTTGGAGAAATTGAGAGGTACTTTCTGACTGTAACTATTTCAATAACTCAGGAGATTGTAGGGCAAAAACAATACTTTTGAGAATGTTCCTTTAATTTACTTTATACTAAAGAACAGTTTGCAAATGTTCATTCAGTTCTGAGCTTACACCACTCCTAATGTTTTCAAGTAATCTGCATCCTCTTTGTGCATTGCAAATTATAATTCCAACCGCAAGAATTTAAGGAAATACAAAGTTTTAAAGTTTCATAACAAAGGAACTAGGGAAAAGTCTCAGATACATACAATTTGAAAACCAAGCGTATTTTTGCTGTCTTATAAAAGAAATGCAGAGTTTGATTTGTAATAGCAAAAACAATTATCAAAACCTTGAATTAATCCTACTTCTTTCTATTCTGTGTATTTATAAAAGCATATTTTTCTGCTTGCATTTTGACTGAGCAGACACTTATCCCTCATATGAATTTTGCAAAGGTTTTTGCAGCAAAGACATCAAAGAAAATTAGTTCCAATATTACTATATGATCACCTTCCTTTAAGAAAATTTGCTGCGGGCTTTTTTTGCCTGCTATTTACATAATCTCATTCAACCACAACTTCCCTCTGGGGAACCAAGCATCCAATAGAGGTTTGTCCCACTTCTGGGGTTTCCAGACAAGGACTTGGGAGAGCAGATGGTAGTCTGAATAAAACCTTGCTTGGATCTTTTCCTTATGGCAGGATCCTCAAATCGCAACCCAGTTTGCCTTGCTGACTAGGTTAGAGCCACATGAGAACCCAGCAAAAATCTGGGGATCTTTGAATCTACCACTACTAAGATATGACCACTGACACACCCAGCAGTCTTTTATCCCAACCTCCAGGACCTTAAACCCAAGGATACAATCAACTTCTAAGCAGTTTCTATCCCAACTAAGTTTTCTATTAGGGCAGATACACTATGCAAAATTCAGAGAAAGCAGTTAACAGAAATAGAAACGGTCCTCAGCCTAGATTTATCCTTGTCAACTCACTAGAAGTTGTTTTTAGGTAGGAATGTTTAGGATATTGCTGCTAAATGCAATCTTGAATCTCTTTTTTCCCCAAAGAATTTCTCTAATCAAAAGTCAACTTTCCCTCCAAAGGGCGCATCTTTTAAAGATTAAACTTCGTAACTCTGAAGTGAATATGGAAACTGAAGTGGAACTCAACAGCTTGATACCCTAACAAAAACATCAATGCCCTGTTGCAAAGGAAACCTCCCAAGCCAAGATTAAAGTACCCAGAGGCATCTTTTAAAAAAAGCAAAAAGTGGAACTAATTTTAAAGCATCATGTGCAACTGGCCTTAAATCCCAAAGTCTGTGTCAGCTCCCACTTGCTTGCAGGCAAGAGCGCAAAGGAATATATCCTGCAAACAGCCCTGCCTGAAACCAAATGCCCCCTTATTTTTAAAGCATGGGCTTTGGCACCACATTGTTCCCATGCACGGGTTTTTAATAAGTGTTTTGCAACCAGCTCCAGTAAAGTTTTTTTTTACAACCCAGCTTAGGGCACCAACTCAAAGAGGCATCTTTTTACTGGACGGGCCCCAATTCCCCAGAAACTTGCTGAAAAGTTGGACCACACCATCAACCTCCTCACCCCTTCTCGACTCCCTCCCCCTTGCCTTCCGAAAGGCCCGTAAATTTTCACAGCCACCAAGTTTTGGGTCTCTCTGTCCCGCAGACAAAGCCATTGTGGGGGGACCTCGGACTCCCCAGAAAAGTGTCTTCTTTTTCTCTGAATGAATAGCCCCTCCAAATCCAGACAGGCCGAGGGGGGGGNGGGGGGGGGGGGTTGAAGTTTCCCACTCTTAAATTCCCCACTTGTCTACTATTCCAGGTGTCAAATTCCCTGCCCCCACAAAAAAAGCCTTCTTCACAGACCGGCTCCTGGAAAGGTCCCAAATGCCAGAAGAGATGCAGATCGTGGCTTCCTTCCTTCCTCTCTCTCTCCCCCCTCCATCCCTTCCTTTCTTTCCTTCTTTCTTCCCTTCCTTCTTTGATGTGTTCACTATGATATGGTGTGAATGACTTTCCAAAGGCCAAGAGCCTCGCCGGAATTGTTCCCAACCCGGCGGTGGGGGGGTGGGGGGGTGGACGGTGAGGGGGGAATCCAAAGCAAAGAGACCCGTGCCACGGAGCGCGTGCTCGCGTTTAGCACCCCGGCACGCCCGTCACCCCCATTCACACGTTTGGAAGCGAATTCCTCTCGCCCGGGAGGGTTTTGGTTTTGTGTTTCTGGTCACCCCTTCTGTTTCCGGCGTCCGAAGGGGCTGCGTTCCCCTCTCTGCCCCCGCTTCCCAAACGAGGAAGGGGTTTCTCTCCCTCTCTCTCTCACACACACACACACACACACACACACACCGGCGCTCACCTGGCGTTGGTGCAGTCGCTGTACAAATTTCGAAGTCTTTGCGCGTGATAGAGCTTGCACCGGTTGACGCCCGGCTGGATGGCGCCCAGCCCGCGCAGGATGCGCACTTGCTCCCACGGTGCACACCACGGGCGCGATGTCCAGCCGCTTCAGCTTGGTGTAGACGGGTGCAGCCCGCCGACCAGGTGCTTGAGGAAGAGGTCGAAGACCTGCGGCAGGCAGATGAGCTCCTGCCCGTCCACCACGAAGGAGGCCACCTTCACCCCGTCAGGGTCCACCATCTTGCACTCGTTGCCCACCAGCGGACCCGACGGCCGACGCCCCGGAGACCCCCCGCGGCCGCGCCGCCGCTGCTCCAACGGCGCCGCCGCCGGCCGCGACCCCCAGGAGCCCCCGCGCCCGCGGGCGCCGCGTTGGAGATGAAGCCGTGCAGGAGGCTCCCGCCGCCGCCGCCGCCGCCGCCGGGCCAGCCGCGGGGACTCGGAGGGGCTGGGGCATAAAGAGGGTCCGCCCGGAACAAGCCGGCCGAGCCCCCGCGCTGCTGCTGCTGCTGGCTGCTGCTGCTGCTGCTGCTGCTGCTGCTGCTTTCCACCGCCGCCGCGCTGCAGCCTCCGCCGCCTCCTGCTCCGCCGCCGCCGCCGCCGCCGCTGCTTCCTCCTCCTCCTCCTCCTCCTCCTCCGGGGTTGGAAGTTGCGGGAATGCTCGGGGGAGAAGACACGGCCATGCTCTCTACACCTCCGCCCCGGACGCCTGGCTCGGCGTCGGCGTCGGCAGCCGCATCCAACCCGGCCGGCTTCCACTTTTTCCTCCAAACTGTTTTGCCGCGTTCCTCGAGGAAAGGAGGCGAAAGCAAGCCGGCGAGCGGTGCAAGGGGGGGGGGAGAAAAGAGGGAGGGATGTGGGGGGGAGGGGGAGGGGTTTGGACCGACCCTGGCCCGGCCGCCCACGCCCCGCCCCTTTCCCCGGGGAGCGCCAGAAGCAGCCTGCTTGCCCGCCCAGGCGCCTCCTCGCCCCTCTCCTTTCCCCTCCCTCTCCTCTCGATAGATGGATAAGATGGATGGATGGTTGGATGGATAGATAGATAGATAATAGATAGATAGATAGATAGATAAGATAGATAGATAGATAGAATAGGATAGATAGATAGATAGATAGATAGATAGATAGATAGATAGATAGATAGATAGATAGATAGAGTAGATAGATAGATAAACACACCACAAAACACACCGCGCCCTCAAGGCTGGGGAGGGGGGGGGGGTCGAAAGGTGGGAGGGGTCCTTCCCTCACTCCTCCCACCCGGAGCGCTGGTAAGGGGTCCCAGCCGGAGCGGAGGGGGCTTTTGCAGAAGCCTCGGGAGGCGCTCTCTCCGTCTCGCCTGCCCGAGTGGCTTTCCTTGCTGCGGGCGCCCGGTTGGAGATGGAGCGGCCAGATGGCCAACTTAAAAAGAGGCCGCGGGGAAGTTAAGGAGGCTTCTGGGGGCGGGCGCCAAGTTGAGGAGGCTGGGGTGTGTGTGTGAGACAGATAACACACGCACACGCACACCCATCCGNGAGGTTGGGGTGTGTGTGTGAGACAGATAACACACGCACAAGCACACGCACACCCATCCGCATGAGTTCACACGTGTCTTCCCGGCTCCGGCCAGCGAGGCGCGGGGCTCCTTTGCGCGTGGAGGGGCAAGCCTTGGGACCAGCCCGCTTGGGAAAAAAACGCTTGGAGGATCGCCTGTGGATGTGGGGAGGGGGCGAGGGACAAAGCCGGCGGAGGACACGCGCTTGGCAGGGCGAGGAAATTTGTGGAAGGGGTTGAGACTTGGGAGGGAGAGAAACCGGATAGTAGATGCAGCCTCGAGATGGTAAATCTTCAATTACTTAAGAATGTGCCCGTTTAATACTTCCCGAACTATTTCATTCCTCTAGGAAAAGGGGCTCCCTACAAATGGTACCCTTCTTTTGTCCTTTTTTGCTTGGCCAACTTAAAAAAAAGCACAAACTAGCCTTGGCTTCCCCACACCTCACAATCAAGAGGCTTGTCAGTTCGATCCTAGCTAGAGGCTAATATTTGGACTAGACTCTCCTGATCGAGCAGGGGGTTGGGCTAGATGACGTCCCAAGATCCCTTCCAACTCTGTTATTCTACGTTCTAACCAGAGTCGCTGCTGCATTCACACAACAAAAGCTAAAGGCCAAGCCTGCCTTGCGATGGGGTTTGCCATGCGCAAATATGCCAGTAACTTTTTTTCAAGCCACACACAGCACCATCGAACAAGCCAGACTTTAATTTTCAAAGACTGGAGAAGATTGCTAAATGCCTAGTAGAGCTGCATTCAGACATTATTAAGCATTGATTGGTCAGCCGCTTTCAGGGCTGTCAGGCCCGGGTTGCAAAACTTTGGATAACTGCTGGTGGGATGGCAGCAGAAATAATGCAGAAAATGCACTGCGATCTAGATCCATAACCTCACATTGTACTAATCACGGTTCGCTTGATTCACCCAAGATTGCTAAGCTGTAAAACATGGTTTAGAATAGCAGACAGGGCTCAAAAATGTGAAGTTTTTACATAGGCCAGACATATCATTTGGCCAAGCACCCAGCTTTTGCTCACCTGACAATAAAGGGGCTGCAACAGTCATAAGCGCAAGAACTGGTCACAAATCGTTTTTCACTGCAGTCGTAACTTCGAACAGTTGCTAAATAATGCTTGTAAGTCAAGGCCTACCTTTAAATAATTAAATATTTAATGAAGTATTATAATTATTATCCTGTGTTGATTATTGTTATTTTGTTTTGCATGTACACAGAGCTTACGCACTAGAGACAATTCCTTGCCAAATCATACTTGGCCAATAGAGCTATTCTATTCCATTCCATTTTAATTCTATTCTATTCTATTCCATTCTATTTCTATTTCTATTCTTCATTCCAATATTCTATTCTATTCCATTCTATTTCTATTTCAATTCTTCATTCCAATATTATTTTCTATTCTATTCTATTCTTCATTCCAATATTCTGTTCGATTCGATTCCATTCCATTCTAATTCTATTCTATTCTTATTCCCTTCTCTGTATTATATTCTATTCCTAATTAATATTCTATTTTACTTTATTCTTTTTATTCCTATTCTATTCTATCCTACCCTATTCTATTCTATTTTACTAATTCTATTCTATTTTCTATTCTATATTCTTTTCTATTTTCTGTTCTATAATCTATTTTCTACTCTATATTCTGCATTCTATTATTATTCTGCATTCTATTCTTATTCCATTCTCCATATTCTACTCTATTCTATTCTTTTTATTTATATTCTATTCTACCCTACCTATTCTATTTCACTAATTGTATTCTACTTTTTATTCTATAATCTATTTTCTACTCTATATTCTATTTTATTCTGCATTCTATTCTTATTCTGCATTCTATTCTTATTCTATTCTGTTCTTATTCCATTCTCCATGTTCTACTCTATTCATTTTATTCCTATTCTATTCTATTCCATTTTATTAACTCTATTTTATTTTCTATACTCAATTCTATTTTCTATATTCTATTCTATTTTCTATCCTATCCTATCAAATTTCAAACTCTGTGTTACAGGGATTCCCACGCTTTGAGCCATGCAACTGCTTGCTGTGAACTTGTGTAGCCCAAATGAAGAATTAAACTACAGAGGGTGTTTCAATCATACGGTTACACGGTACATTACTTGCACCAACTTCAATCCGTTTTTTAAAAACGTTCTCCCTAAGTAGTTTACAAGAGTGAAGCCCAATTACAGTTGGCTAATCTGTAGTGAGAATAGACCAATGGCAGGACTACAATCACAGCCTTGCCGGTCCATCTACAGGTGGACTGAATTCACCCCTGTATCAACTGGAATGCTTGTGTCAGATATTCCAATATGAAGGTAGCCAGCCTCTCCCAACAATTGCAATTGTGAGTCAGAGATCAGCTGCCTCTAAACATGGTCTTACCTGAAAGAGTTGGAAAGCACACCTATGATTTTAAACCTGTGTTCTTTGTGTAACCAGCCTCCGTTGCCTTTTTCTATGCAGAATTACAAACTGATCCTACCAGGTAAGGTGTCAGGTTCTCTACGACAGAGGTCCCCAACAGAGGAGATATTCAGTCGGTTCGAACCAGGTCTAGTGTACCGGTTGCGGAAATTTTGAGTAGTTTGGAGAACCGGCAAATCCCACCTCTGACTGGCCCCCCAATCTCTTCTCTGCCTCGCATTGAGTCCAAGATGAGCTTCTGGGTCTTCTTTGGTTGCCCGCATAGGAGAACGGAGTCTGGAAAGCAGGTTATGGGTAGGGAGGGAATGGAGATTTATGCAGTAACCTTCCCCCAGGAGTTGCGGGTGGGATGGGATTCTACAGATCTTCCCTTGCCACACCCACAAAGCCAATGCTCACCAAGCACACCCACCAAAACCTTGACCCACAGAACAGTAGTATATTTTTTTGAATCCCACCACTGGATGGCAACCACAATATCAATTGGGGAAAAAAGCAGGTCCTTTCGAAATAAAAAGCATCCATGCAGGCTCGACCAGCAAGGTGGTATTCAGCAGGTTCTGACCTTCTTGGATGAACTGGTTAGTGGAAATTTTGAGTGTTCAGAGTCGGCAAATTTACCACCTCTGACTAGAGATTTACGATATCCTCCCCCTGCCATGCCCACCGAGCCATGCCCACAGTTACCAGTAGTAAAAAAAAATTAAATCCCACCACTCGCCCCACCCTATCCTGTCCTATATTCTCTTGTTTTTTAGCTCAGCTGAATTGTGTGGCAGAGTGGATTACTGTGCCTCAGCTGAGCTAAACAGCAGCTTAGCTTACCAGTGCTGACAGAGGGTGGTTTTTGATTGCTGCGTGCGTGTGCAAAGCATGCTTTTATAGAACCAGTAGGAAAACATTTGGAATCCCACCACTGGTCCCCCAGCCCTCGGTCCATGGACCAGCACGGGGCCACAGCATGCCAGAAACCGGGCTGTGCAAACAAGCAATACCCCATCCATAGGATGCAGGCAGCATGCAAAAACCACACTATCTCCACGGAACCGGTCCCTGGCACCAAAAGTTTGGGGGTCGCTGCTCTACGAACAGGTGAGCTGAGCATTAATTTACAAACCTTGAGCATTTCCTGAGCATGGAGAAGTGCGGTTCTCTTTTTCTACGGATAGTTGCTTCTCAAGGCTACTGTTTTTAAACAGCCTTTATGATTTTATATTGCTTCATGCCACTCTTGACACGAAAAGGAATTGATGCTCAAGGCTTCCATTGGCCTTGCAAAAACTCATCCTTATTTAGAAATCTATTTAGCTTATGGAAAGCATTAAAGTCAGGGCGGGGGGGGGGGAAATCCCAGAGCAAGGAATTTGATAGTTTGAGGAGAGGAACAAAATTCCTTGAAAGGGAAGGAAGGAAGGAAGGAAAACAACAACAGGGCAAAACCTATAAATTAGGTTTTATATTTCCTGTCTGAAGATCTTTGCACGGGTCTTGTTGTTTAGAATTAAAGATTCAACCCTTAAAAGAGGTCAGGATGTTAAAAAAAAATGGGGGCTAATTCTCTTATTTAGGAATTTGGGTGGTCCAGGCCTTGATTTTTCTGTCAAAAATCTGAAAACTGAATCTTCAGGGCTGTTGAAAAGATAAATGGCTTGAATGTGTCAATCTTTTTTTATACTGTACAAAAAGTTGACTGGGTTTGCATAAATAGCACTGAACTAGCCAGTTACATATTAAGTGAGTTTAGCCTACACGATCGTTTAGTGCATCCCAAAAAACTGAATTTAACAGATTTAGAGTTGGAAAGGACCTTGTTGATTGCTGGTCCCACTGTCAGAAAATGTGTCCTTATTTTCAGGTTGAATCTCCTTGTTCAGTTTCCATCCATTATTCCTTGCCTGGCCTTCAGGTACTTTAGAAAACAACTTGACCCCTTCCTCTCTGCGGCAGCCCCTCAAATATTGGAAGACTGCTATCATGTCTCCCCTGTCATCTATGACAGTTCTGTTGAATTCACAAGGCTTCAATTCTTAAAAATGATAATTTACCTAAGGAAGATAGGATTGTGCTCCTGATATTCCAACATCGAACGTTAAGTCTGTTCATACATATTCTGAAAGCAATCTGTTACCAACGATTTAATTTGGGTGCTTTGCTGGCTTCCAAGGAGTCTTTTAACATTTGTAAATTCCCCTCTCTTGGCTTTATCAGAAGGTAGTTATTCTTAGAGAGCTGTAGCTTTTTGACAAGTTCTTAGCTCTTTGCTTCTTATTAGCAGACTTGCCCAGGAGTGAGAGATTTGACTGTGTCTGTTACGGAGGCTTTTATGGGAGTACAGGGTTTCTCTTCAGATTGTATAATCTTGATTATTTACAGCCTAGCATCCTTTTTTTAAAAAAAAAAAGTGTACAATTGTTGGTGAGATATCAAATATAAAGCAACAATAATTTGGTATAAGAAAATGAGAAACAAAGAAGGCATCACATGGTATCTATGAGCCATAACTAACATTAAAGATTTGACAAACTTCCTGGAAATTATTAATTTTGGAAGGGGTTACTTCTACCTCATAGGTATCTTCCCAATATTTCTGGAATTTGAAGATGTTCCAGAATTCCAGGAGTTGGAAGACCACACATCTTAAAATTGCTGAGCCACAGTGGTTTTAATCTATATTTTATTTTTATTTTTTAAAATATTTTTTATTGAAAATTAAAATTTAAAAACATTTGAACATGGTGATCTTTTGACATACATCAGCTGTCTTTACATTATTATAATCAGAATGTCATCAAACATACACCCTAACACACACACATCTATATACATCTTTACATTATTTCTTCATATTAATTTCCATCTTAGGTGTTTTATTGCAGTATAAACTCTTTCTTTGATTTCTGTTTTACATTTTTTTTACTTCCTTTCATATCCCTCCAATTATAAAATTTCTTCCATATTTCGCAGAATTCTGAAGAATCTCGTTCCTTCAGTTCTAATGTTAAGCTATCTAACTCAGTGCAATATAGAATTTTTTTTTTCATCATAAGGTTTTTTTTTAATTTCCATGTTTGGGCAATTGATAGTCTTACGGCTGTGATAATATGTATAATTAAATACAGATCTGCTTTTTTAAACTTCTCATTTGTTATTCCTAAGTAAAAACATTTCTGGTGTATAATTTATTTTTTAATTTAACATTTCCTCAATCAATTTCCATTTTTTTTTACCAAAGTTCTTGCATTTTCTTGCACTCCCACCACATATGATAGTAAGTACCTTGTTCTTTTAAGCATTTTCAGCATGTCGGAGATTGGGAACCATTCATTTTTGCTAATCTGGTGGGTAGGAGGTGCCATCTGCAGAACATCTTAAATAAGTTATAAGATGTGACTAGAGTGATCTTTTTATTCCTGTCCCAGATTTGTTGCCATTGATCCCGATTTATCTTATGAAGTTTTAATCTATATTTTAGATTAGTCACAGCTCATAATCATAATCCAGTTCTTTTTAAAAAGGGAAGAATAGATGCAAGCGTCGAGGTTCACACTGCACATTGCAGGACAGGAGCAGCAGGACAAGAAATAATGGTTGGAAGATCATTAAAGAGAGAGCCAATCTAGAATTAAGAAGGAATTTCTTGACAGTGGAAACAGTCAATGGTTGAGCATGGGGTTGGACTAGAAGACCTCCAAGGTCCCTTCCATTGTTTTATATTCTGTAAAGTTGTGCAAATACAACCTATTTTTTTTATTTCATCAAAGAAGCTGATACTTCATTAAGTTTGGAAATACCATAGCAAGCAAGGTTGAATTCAGAAATTACACATATATGTATATCCATCATGCAATTCCCTTTTGGTTTTCAGCAATATATTCTAAAGTCTAAAATATTTATCAGTTTGAGCTTTAGAAAACTAACTTCTTAACCCCACTGCTCGGTCTTAGCAACCAGGGAAAATATCAGGGCATTCTCATTACATATCAAAGCTGATGGACAGATCCAAGGCAAAGATAAAATATGAGAAAATAAACAAGGGAGATTAGACTGTTTCACAGCCGTTGGAGAAGGGCTGGACAAAACAGGCACAGGGGAAACTTAGTTTGCAACGTAGTAAAATGTGTGGCTTCTTTTAAAATTTGGGAAAGAGAATTGCCATCTATTTCAAAAGGATAAGCCTTAGTAAATTATTTCTCCTGTTTTAGGACAGTGTGGCATGCCACAGGTGATCCTCGACTCACAGAAGTTCATTTAGCAACCATTCACAGTTACAACGGCACTGGAACAAGTGGCTTATGACTGGTTTTCACACTTAACGACTGTTGCAGAAATCCCACAGTCACGTGATCAAAATTCAGCCACTTGGCAACTGACTCATCTTTACGACGGTGTTCGAACTCAGCTCCCCAAATGCAACAAACCTGCTGAACTCAAAAGATTCCTTTATTAGGAGTGCTGGCTCACAGGCTAACAAGTCCGTCCGGGCAGAAAATGAATAGTTAACTGTCACACCTATTCATCTCCGCCCCCTGCCTTTTATGCAGAGCTAGGGTGGGGCCTCACTAGCAGCGGTGGCTCTTCCTTCCCCAGGACCAGCCCATAGATTTCTACTGCAATCCTCTCCTCTGCCTTCTGTGCATCCGTGCATCAGGCACTGGACCCAGCTGTTCCTCTTCTTCATCAGCCACCTCCACATCTGGGGGCTGTTGACTCTCCATCTGAGGGCTGACGGACAGCTCAGGCTCCGCCTCTGTCTCTGTCTCTCTCTCTCTCTCTGCCAGCTCCATTCCCTCTTCTCCCTTGGAGCTCCCAGGTTGCCCTGATGTTGACTCATACCTCCTCCTCCCCTGATTCGGCTGCTGGAGGGGCCAGAGGTTGACAGGCCACAACATGAGATACCAGGGTTCTCTAAATGCATAAATACAATCTTATGTCCTCTTGTTTCAGCCTTAAAAGATTTGGTCCCAATTTAGCTAAAGATCTTGGGCACAAATCTTTCAGCAGCCAACAGGCCATAGCAGACAGTTGTAATATCCTGGAGTCGTGATCCCCTTTTGCAATCTTCTGACAAGCAAAGAGAAGAGGGAAGCCAGAATCACTTAACCGTGTTACTAATGTCAGGATTCCAGCAATCACTAATTAAATTATGATTCTCAAGCTAATCTTCAAAAAACTTCCAAGGATTCATTAGAGGCGACCTATTTGGCACTGCCCTGTATGTCACCTCTAATGAAACCTTTGAAGTTTTTTGAAGTTTGGCTTGAGAATCATAATTTAATTAGGGCGGTTGCTGGAATCCTGACAGCAAGCTAACTCTGGCCTACATCATTTACAGTCCTCTGTGACCCTCTTTCCCCCCTCCCCCCGGGTGTTTCATCAATCAGATTCTCCAGTTGATGAGCATGTTCACAGGCTGGGTATCATCAATCATGTTCTCCAATTAAATACATTCACAGGCAAAAACTCTAGTATTTTAGTTACAATCTTTTAAAGATAAAGAGTTGGAATGTACCAATGTACTTGGAATGTAACTGCTCTTCCAAATTTCCTTTCTTCCCCTCCCCTTCCCTATGGCAACTACTAAAACAGGCATAGGAATATTTTATGAACTTAACAACTGCAGTGAACCATTGTGATAAGAATGATCGGTTGGGAAAATTCACTTAAGAAATGTCTCACTTAGCAACAGAAATTTTGGGCTTGGTGATGGTTGTACGTCAAGGACTACCTGTTGTTTAAATTCTGGTTCGGGTTACCTGGAAGAGGTCACCGCTCTGGGTCTAAACCTTAGAGACACTCTATATTTCTGTTTAAAATGTCACATTAATCACACCGAAGCCTTGTGTCATGGACGCACATTGAATGGGACACTTGGTAACTCCTAATAGCATTGCTAATATATAAAAGCTCTCTGCAGAAACAGGGTATGAAAACCTAGCAGCCTAATTAAATGGATTTCGGAGGCTTGACTTTCAACAGAGCGGTGATACCCTTTCCTGTAATTAAATGCATTGTATTAATATGTGCATAAGGCAAAATCAATAAATAATGAATTACTCCTGATTGTAATTGAATGTTTTCTTAATTTTATTGTCAGCCGTGATAAATAATCAGTACTTTTATACTGCATTAAATTAATTAGAGTGTCATTTCTGCTACATTCATCAGCGGTGAAGAAACAAAGTGACATCTGTTTCTAATGTCTCGAAGATGTGATATTCCTTATTAAGTATTAGGTATATGGCTTCTTTGTTCCTGTGATTGGCAGCTCTGCTGATCAGGCACAAGTTGGAGTAGGGGGTGGGGAAGCCAGAGAAAATAAGATTTGCATGCAAAACAAGTGAAGAAACACTGATTGACATTCCACCTTCTGAAGGCCAACCATCGTCTGCAATCTTGCAAAAGATCCTGATCATCTGATGAGATCTGAGCCCATGTTTTTTTTTAAATTCCAATATCAACTTGAGCAAGAGAAGGAGTCACACTTCATCCTAAGCCAGTGACTAGTTTTATACACCCCAAAAACAATAATGTACAGGTTAATTAATCCTCAAACTTAGAACCATTCGTGCAGTGACCATTTGAAGTTACAACATGGATGGGTGGATGGGTGGGTGGAAGGAAGGAAGGAAAAAAATAGCAATGGCACTTAGACTTATATATCACTTTATAGTGCTCTTACAGCCTTCTCTAAGCAGTTTTACAGAGTCAGCCTATTGGCTCCAAAAATCAGGGTCCTCATTTGACCCACCTTGGAAGGATGGAAGGCTGAGTCAACCTTGAGCTGGTTGTCAAGAAATATTCAAAACCAAAAGTTTCCAAACACAAACCAGGATAGTCCGAACTTCCACAAGGCTTGAAGTGCAAGAATTTATTTGCTTCCTGCAAAGAACTCCAATCTCTCAGGCTGGTTTTTATCCCTTAAGGGAGGGACCATTACCTTGCAGCCTTACTCCCGAGTTGCCCATGCTGCTGCAGCTGCTCTTTCCTTCAAGCAGCCCTGCCCTGCGCGCATATGGCACAGGCTCCTCAGGGACCTCTTCATCACTGCTGCCAGCCTCCCCAATCTCCAAAGGCAGCATTCATTCCCTGATGGTCCTGGCCCCATCCCTGCATCACACGCAGGGCCCTTATCTGAGTCCTCACTCTCCGAGACCTCAGCCATCCGCACCTGCTGCCGGCGAACCACAACAACTATTTAGCATCAGAGCATGTTAATAATAATATACAAAATCCTCATGCTCTGATGGTCATTTTGAAAAATCCTTTCTTAACACCTAGAAGCCAAGAGGAATGTAACATGCCAAATTTCAAGTTTTAGGCTTTACAGTTCTGGAGATTGTGTGAGGATGCACGAGTGGTATTAGATAGATAGATAGATAGATAGATAGATAGATAGATAGATAGATAGATAGATAGATAGATAGATAGATAGATTTAATTGTTAAACGTAAAAGTACAGCTATGTTTTACCCTATTATAAGCCACCCTGAGTCAATCAAAAGAGTGAGGCAGGCAAACATAATAATTTAATAAATAAATCTACCGATGGTTCACAGTGCAGCCAATCATAGGAGAGTTCACCAAACCAAAAAGGTTGATCGTGGCCATAATTCCCCACCCCATATATGGCAGTGTGAAGGAGAAGGACAAGCAGAGCCTGGGAGCGGCATCAAGACAGGAATCCAGAACGAATTCCAGAATGAAGCCTGCAATCGTTTCGTTCCCACAAGTGGTTGAAGTCGGATTCCTCTTGAATTCCATTGACTTTTATCTAGCACCAATTTGGTATTTAGTTGAGAAGATTCTTGTGAATAGGGATAAGCAATAAATCGGCTTAACTGGAACTTAACGTGTGGTCCTGACTTCTTGCATCTGACACAGTTCAGGGATGCACTAATTCAAATCTCAGTCTTGATCTCAATCTTGAGAAGGTTTTGTTCTGGATTGTTGCTGTTGCTTTGTTTTTAAGTAATTTAAAAATTTAAGGTTATGGACTCCTTGCAAACCATCTATAGTTTCTGATAAACAATAAGTCTACATGAGAAACCCCAAAAGCCAAGTTCACAAAACACAACCGACTGTCCACTACCCAACCATATTTTAGCCTAACATGCAAACAGTAGTAACACTTGTTAGCAGTGAGGGATGCTGTGTGACCCCATAAAATGTGTAAACTTGATTAACACTAGTTAGGGGAAACCTTAATACATGAATATGTGCTGAACGGACAGAGCTGTGTTCTGTGCAACAAACAGTTACATACACACAAACACATATGAAAAGTTTTGCTATGGATAGTCAGATGGAGGGCATATAAATTTAAAAGTAAAATAATTTTTCAAAGAACTCGCAGAAACGAATAAAAAGTACAAGAAAAGAAAGCAAAGCTGCAGAAAGAAAGAATAAAAAGAAAATAGAAGCTTCTGATTTCCTTTGCAGCAAACAACAAGTTCAATTACAAAATTATCTCTTACCCAACAGTTACAAAAAGAAAAAAGCAATGTTTTTCTATTGTCCAATTTTCTTCCAATTCCCCCATACCATAAATTATAAGTGCATTGTTTCCACTCCATGCAAAATATCTATAAACTATTCCCAATCAGCCAGAAATGAAGCTATTATGTTTTCTGTAATCGAGAAAATCAATTTAACCATCTCTGCAAATTTCACTATCCTCACCAACTGTTCCTCCCTGGTGGTTAGTGCAAAAATTTTCTACATTTGAACCTATAGTTGTCTCGCTGCAATTGTCATGTGCTCTGAGCATATTCCCTCTGGCTGTTACTCTCCCTTTTGCCAGACCCCTAAAAACAGGGACAAGCCACAAACCCTGATCTGAAACTCCTGCCACCTAGTGAAGTGAGAAAGCCATGCCAGCTTTCCACTTCAGAGGCTGGACAAAACTCAACTCTCCAGAGCTGCACACGCAGTTTCCTGACATTTGTGCAAAGGAAGAATTGTTTTGTCAGCATTCTGCCACTGCAGACAACACTGAGCAAGAGAAATGGGATGTAGCACATGTCTGTATTCATTTACTCCATGCGTTCATTTGTGCAACAATCATTGTTGCAAACTAACAAGAACTCCTGTAATTATAAAACAAAAATCTGAAGAGGGTGAAGTAGGAAGCTTCATTGTATAATCTTCCAATCAGAGTTGTAAATCTAATCTTCCAGTAATACTGATTTGCAAACTAGGGCATACAAAACCTTTGCTAGACCAATACTTGAATACAGCTCCACTGGTTGGAATCCTTACTATATATCAGACATTAATTCAGCAAGTCCAGAAGTATTTTACAAGAAGAGTACTACACTCTGCAACAGAATATTCTACACCACCAGACTTGAGTAAGATCCGAATCTGTTGGAACTTGATACGGTCGATTCTAACCTGAATTCGTATCATGTATTAATTATCAGTTTCTATGTCTTACCAGTTAACGAATATTTCAGATTTAACCACAACAACACAAAAGCATACAGCAGATATAAAACAAATGTAAACCACTTCAAACTTGATTGCAGGAAGTACGATTTCAGCAACAGAGTAGTCAATACTGGAACTCACTACCTGATTCTGTTGTCATCTGCTTAAACCCCCAGTCATTTACCCTCAAACTATCCACTATTGACCTCACCCCATTCCTAAGAGGTCTATAAGGGACATCCATAAGTGCACAATCATGCCTACCATCTCTGTCTTCAATTATTCGTACCTATTTCATGTATTTATACTTATGTTTATTCTTATTTCTATTATATTGTAAGCATTTGACTAAATAAATAAATAAAATAAATAAATACATTTGATTCTCCCATTGCACTAAACCATGATTTCTTGCATAAAGTTCATGAGGCATGAAATGAAATGCAATCACACATATTGGGAACTGATTTTTAGTTCAAACTCAGCCACTTCTCTAATATTGCTTCTGATAAAAGAAACACTCTGATGAGTAGTATGGTCATTATGTTAATGCATGATCTGTTAAACCTTGATGTGTGTGAACAAACCACAGTTGTCTTTATTCTCCAATTCAAATCCTATTTATCTGTTTAGACAACATACCCAGGCTAGGCCACTTCTACTAGCAAATACAGGTTGTCCTCAACCTACAACAGAAGTGCCGTGGTTACATAGTGCATAGAATGCAGTATTGCAGGCTAATTGTGATGACCCAGGGCAGGGCACAAAAGCAACAAAGTCACAAAAGTAGGTAAAGTCCCTTTAATACCTCCAACTTGCCCCCCAACGTCCAGTTATTTTCGGCTGGAGAAAAGAAAAGACTCCCAAGAACAGTCTTATTTCCCTTCTTTAAGTCAGGTTTGGGTTTCATGTATATTTAATATTTATTTTTAGTTGTCAAACCACACTGCAGCAATTAATGAGACAAGGCAGGATAAGGAATTGCAGACTTCAAAAGATAACAAACAAAACAATTGGGAGGACGCCAGAACCCAGATAAGCTGAGACAAACTAATATAATTCACGCTTTGCTTCCAGCAAGGTGCTGTGCGCAAACACCCTTTTTAAATCCTGTATTCCCAGCTGCAGCTAATGAAGGGAATCAGGGCCCTTTCCTCCCCCGTAACCCACATAACTCACATTGCTCCCTTCTCCCTGTATGCCCTAGGATGAAGAAGGGGTGGGCCTGGGTCTTCCTCTGAATGCCCAGCTGGACTGTGCCCTTCCCCAATTTCTTCCACAGCCACTGGAGCCACACTCCCACTCCCTGTCAGCTGCTCGACCTCCCCCTTGGAATCAGATTCCAACAGGGGCATGACACTAAATTCTGCTGACTGCCAGCAGTTCGATCCTGATCGGCTCAAGGTTGACTCAGCTTTCTATCCTTCCTAGGTGGGTCAAATGAGGACCCAGATTGTTGGGAGGCAAGAGGCTGATTCTATAAACCACTTAGACAGGGCTGTAAAGCACTGTGAAGCGGTATATAAGTCTTATTGCTGTTTAGTGACCATTCTAAGTTATAACAGCACAGAAAAAAGTGATTTTTCATAGCAGCAGCTCCGTGGACATTTGGTAACTGACTCATATTTATGACAGTTGCAGGGTCACAGAGTCAGGTGTTCACCCTTTGCTACCTTCTGACAAGCAAAGTTAATGGGGGACACCAGATTTATTTATTTGTTTGTTTGTCAAATATGGACAAGATAAGTACAAGTATGAATATAAACAAGAACAAAGGTAAATGGGGACAGTAAGACAGGGATGGTAGGCACACTGGTGCGCTTATGCACCTCCCCTTTAAGGGCCCCTTAGGAATGGGGTGAGTCCACAGTAGACAGTTTGAGGTTAAAGCTGTGAGGCTGTAACAACGAAGTCGGGTAGGGCGTTCCAGGCATTGACCATTCTGTGGCTGAAGTCGTATTTTCTGCAATTAAGTTTGGAGGGGTTTACCTTGAGTTTGCATTGGTTGTTTGCCCCTGTGTTATTGTGCTTGAGGCTGAAGAAGTTGTTGACAGGCAAGACGTTGTAGTAGACAATTTGGTGAACTATGCTTAGATCGGACTGCAGGTGGTGCAGTTCCAGATTTCCAGGCCCAGAATTTCGAGCCTGGACACATAGGGAATTTTATTGTGAGGAGTGGAGAACTTTTCTCAAGAAATACCTCTGAAGTCTCTCAATTGTGTTAATGTCCGATATACAGTGTGGATTCCAGCTGGACGAGCTGTATTTGAGAATTGGTCTGGCAAAGGTTTTATATGCCCTAGTTAACAATTCAATGTTGCTGGAGAAGAAGCTTCACAAACTAAGGTTAACAACTCTTAAAGCCTTTAATAAGATTCACTTAACAACTATGTTACTAACTTAACTGCAGTGATTCACTTATCAACAGTGGCAAACAAAGTCGTAAAATGGGGTAAAATTCACTTAACAACTGTCTCACTTTGGGCAACTTGTAAGTTATTTATCCAATGGCCTGGTGGCAGGTGACCCTGCTCTAAAGAAACTCGAAACCACTTTAATTAGATTGGAGCAGCTATTTTTATCATTATTATTCCTCCCCTTCATTTTTATTGCGTTCATTTTAATTTAAAATAATAATTAAAAATTATCCCATTATTGGTTGGTATAGGTCTGTTGAAAGAAATTCACTCAAGTGTAATTCTCACAAAATCTTCTTTCACCAAATTTTTTTGGATGGGTCCAGTTCCTGCTTGTATGATACATGAATTTTATGTAATTTTAGATATTTTCATTTTTCTTTTCTAATTTTATAGAATAGAATTCTTTACTGGCCAAGTGTGGTTGGATATACAAGGAATTTGTCTTGGTGCAAATACTTTCGGTATACACAAAAGAAAAGATACATTCGTCAGCAGTCAAGAATTATCAGGTACAACACTTAATAATCGTCATAGGGTACAATAAGCAATCAAATCATACTAGGAAACAGT